>PVJS01009135.1:25000-51163 GCA_004027185.1 Glis glis
CTAACTGTATTTTGCACATATTGGATTTAAGCATATTATTAAAATTAATGGCATCCGTTTCTTTTACCTTTTTAAATGTGGTTACTAGAAAATTTAAAATTACTAATGTAGATCGCATTATGTTTTTATTAGACATCTCTGCTCTAGAGACTGATTGTGGAGGCTGACAATTGGGGCTGAAGCCATTTTATGAACATTTTTTTCCCTCCACTGAGTGAACTAATAAAGCTATTTGAATCATTTGCTCATCATAATCTTCAGGATTTAATTTTAATGACCACAGGAGGGAACTCTGGATTTTACTTATCAATGTAAGAAGGAGTTTTAAGCTGGTAATTGGTTTGCATCTCAGATGAGCCTAATTCTCCTTGACTGGAAGCGGAGAAGCTTTCTCTTCATCCGTGTTGCATTAATGCCTTAAAGAAGAGCACAAGCTTTGGAATAGGAGATTTGAACATCAGCTTCTTCATCCAGCTGTGTGACCTCAGGCAAACTATTTGACCTTTTGGAATTGTAGTTTCTTTATCTGAAAAAAAAGAGAGACATTAATATTTGTGGAGCTGCATGTCTCCATCCTCTGGTTATACCCTTCATCCTTCTCTACCTGGACTGTGAGCTGGAAAAACAACCTGTCAGACATATCAATGGGCATCCTTTCCCCTGGTTTCAGGTTGAGTTTGGACAAAGGGGATTGGCTTCAGTAAGACATCAGAATTCTGGGTGAGAAGTATATTGATAGACTTCTCTGGAGTGAACACAGATATTTGTATTTCATGTTAACGCCCACAGAAAGGACTCACTAGGGAGGATGAGGGCATCAGTAACTAGGTAGATGAGATGAGATACCCATTTTGGGAATGCCCACAGGCTTGCTCAATAGCCTCCTATTCAAATAGCTATGAAGGCATGAAAGGACTGTTATTCATGAGCCCCAAAATATAGACTCCCTTGCCAAAAGGCTAAGTACCAGCCTAGTCTTAGCAGAGTTAAGAGTGAACTCCCAGCTACAGGTCACCATTTCCTAAAGGGAACAACTGGCCCCTTGGTGACAGGTTTACCATGCTGTGCCTCTTACTTCAGGAAGGGGATCTTGATCTGTCCTCATAGAACAGAGACATATTTCATGCGTGTGTTTGACTTCCCCGCTCTTCCGCCATATCCATTTGTGTCCTTCCAGAATACCTTATCCACTGTGATGGTATCCCAACTCACTTATGCCCTGGGTTCAGATTTTCAGCAAAAAGTGTACCATAGTTAGCTCATGCCCAGGGAATCCATTGGTCATACCATGTACCATATTACCTAGAAGTGACTACTTAGAATAGCGGAATGACTTGCTGTCTCTGTTAACATTCTCATCACTGGACCCAACAAGCCTGACCGACCACACAACTTAGAGGAAGATAGATTTACTTGCTCACAGATTTTGGAGATTTAGAGGTTTAGTCCATGTTAGGTTGGGTTTGCGGAGCTCAGACCGTGGCAGCAGGAAGCAGAGAGAGGGAGAGAGCAAGGGCTCTGCTCTCACATCATGGAGACCAGAAGCAAGAGTGAAGAGGGGGAAGTAGAGACCATATATAATTCCCAAGGCCACACCCCTAGGGAACCCTCCTTAGCAATCAAGCCCCATTTTCAACATTGTTCCAACATTACTACCTTGTTTCTGTGAGGAATAAGGGGGCATTCTAGATCTAAACTATTATACCTGCTGAAGGCTCAGGTGTGAAGTTAGTAAAAAGACAACATGCTACACGTTTGAAGCACTACATTCTATAACGTGGTATATATATCCGTTAGTGGCTACAATATGGTATCATCCCCTAAGGCCAGAACACCCAGGTCTGAAAACCAAGACTAGAGATGGGAGTGGCCTGCCTTACAAATATACCAAATAACCCATTGGGAGAACTTCTGGGGACTCTAATGCTTTGAGAAAAATACTTCCAAAAGAGGCACAGGCAAGGTTCCAACTGAATTGGAGATAAACTCTCCTGGCCATTTTGAGCTCTTTGTGTTGCTAAGCCAACATATAGGAAAAGGGTCACTTACTTGGTGGGGTGATGGATGCTGATTACCAGGGGGAAATTGGGTTCCTGCTTCACAATTTTGGGCAAGTGGAGCAAGGAGGACTATGTATAGGACTCACTATGAGCCTGTTTAGTGCTCTGCCCAATTGTCCTGGTCAGTGGACAATTATAACAATGCATTAATGACAAATCCTCCAAGAATTAAGATCCTTCATGATCTTATAAAACTAAATATTGGGGCTACGTTCTCAATAAAGAACTCCAGTTGGGAAGCAGTGAGAGGGGTCAGGGGAGCACAGAATAGTGGTGGAGGGGGGCGGCTTATATGCTTATTAGTTTAAGCCTTATGCTCAAATATAAAGTTATATATTCTGTGTTAACTAGATACCCCTACTTTCCTTTTACTCTTAATCTTTTTTATTTGTTTTATTTTTTTGTGGCACTGGGGATTGAACCTACTAGCTAGGGGCATCTGCCTCTAAACTACACCCCCAGCCCTATTTTATTTTTTTCATTTTGAAACGGGGTCTCACTAAGTTGAAGAGGGCCTTGCTAAGTTGGTGAGGCTGGCCTCAAATCTGCGATCCTCCTGTCTCAGCCTCCTAAGTATTGGGATTATAGGTGTGCGCCACCACGCCTGGCTACCCTGAATCATTTATGAAAAGATGGTAGTTGCTCATGATTTAGGTTACAGTTGGGAAGATGACTTAATCGGCATGATTTCAGCCTGTTCTGGAACTTTTTTCGATTGGTTGAAAGAAAAAAAGTAGCTGGGCATAGGGGCACACACTTGTAATCCCAGTACTTGGGAGGCTGAGACAGGAGGATCCAGGTTCGCGGCCAGCCTCAGCTACTTAGTGAGGCCCTCCGCAACTTAGTGAGACCCTGTTTTAAAATAAAGAATAAAATAGGGCTGGGGGTGTAACCCGGAGGTAGAATGCCCTGGGGTTTAATCTCCAATAATACACACACACACACACACACACACACACACACACACATGCACACGCACACACACAGACACACATACGAGTAGATGAGAGGGGTTGGTGCTGGAGGAGGGATGGACTCTGCTGGATGGATATCTTCTGTTTCCCTTCCAAACACACTTTTGACCTGTTCCTACCCTGCTCTGTGACTAAGAGGCTCACCCCAAGGGTTGTGTCAATAGAATTCCTTGTCCTCCTGTTCCAAGTGTGTTCAGTCCCTGGCGGGGAAGGGAGGGAAGGCTAAAACAGTGGATTAGAGGGCAGGTGGACAGTGGGCTCAGAGCATGCATTCTCCTGTTGGCTCATGTTCCATGGAAAGCCGTGGCTCCTGTCTCTATTCACTGCCCTCTCTGCGTTCCGGGGTGTTGTTGCTAGCCTGGCTGACTTATGCTTTAAACCCTGCTGGGTTTCTGACTAATGTGTCTGCCTTGCTGGGTTGTTGTGGGATTGCAGATAATGAATGCAAATCACTCACTACAATGACTAGCACTTGGTAGGCACTCAAAATTATAATTTTTTTTTGCTCTCAAATCCTTTTACATTCTAAGTTCCAATGATTGCTTAAAGAATTAGCACGGCATTAGGAAATCAGGAGATAATGTACGGAGCAGGCTATGTTAAGTAGAAATCACTATATACATTAGTCTCTCTGAACTTTAAAAGTATTATTTCAAAAACTCATCTTGCCTTAGTCAGATGCAATTAGGTTTTTCTAAGCAATAGAGTGGGAAAGCAGCATGAACTGCAAATTTTCATGCAAACCTCATGGAATTAAAACCTTTGTACATCTTCGTGGGGTTCTAGGTATTTGGTTTTAGATGTCCCTTTCCCATTTCTTCTTCTTGCTAGACTGATGAAGCATGGGTATCAAGATGAGCAAATGGAGAGGCAATAGCTTCTCTGCCTCATTGTAGGAAAAAAAGAATGAAAAGCAGTTAAAAAAATAGTCTTGCAATGTGGCAGAATCTATTAAGTGTGCACAGTGGCTTTCCACAGTACTTCTGACGAGGCAAGGAAGACGGGAGTTGATTTTCCTTCTGCTGTAGAACTCTATATTACCCTAAAGTAGAAGTTATTAAGAGGACTTGCATGGGAGGGCAGAGAACAGCGTCAAGGCGCGAGCCTCACCTTCTCATCTCTCAGGTGACTGTCAGGGTCTCTATCTCTCTTCTTCCCTTTCTTACACCAGCTTAAGGCTATTCACCATTTCTTGTGGCTCCGGCTGTTTTATTCTCCTACCAAAAGCAATAGCTCGAAGAAATGATGTGAGCAAGGAAATTGAGCACTTGCTCATTAAAAATCTGTCTACAGCATAGTCTGGGTACCACAGAGGCTCCAAAGCACAGTGCTTAAGAATATTCATTTTATAGACCTTGGTTCAACCCCCAAGTTCCCCACTTCTCGGGCCATACCTCAGCCTCAGTTGCCTCCTCTGACAAATAGCCGTATATTGTTGGGACAATCAGGTGCAACCTTAGGGGAATGAGCCCTTTAGAAAATAGCAAGCACTGTACTGATAACAGGTTGTTATTTCTCAGCTAACATCTAATGCCAATGAATTTGACTTTTATAAAACTGTATTCAGCTTGAAATCAAGACCTAGAGACACCCAGTAAGTGAATAAGGGTTATGATGACTTTCCACAAGGCTAAGTCTTCTGATTAGATAATGGAATAATTATTTAATATTAAATGTATTATGTATTAAATAATGTACTAAAAATAATAAATGGAAAAGTATCTAGAATAGCACCTGGCCTCTGGTTAAGACTTCAATTAGTGTGTTTTCTTCTTCAATAAAGCCTTGAAATATATCATGTTATATATACATATAATATATAAAATATATAAAAATATAAATATAATATATAAAAATATAATATATAAATGTATAATATATAATACATGTATATAACATGCATATAATGCATTTAATAAAAATATAATATATAAAAATATAATATATACATGTATAATATATAATACATATATATAACATGCATATGATATATATGTCTGACATTCACATATATATTTTTTCAAAATCTTTTGAAATAATATGGTGTAAACTTGTTTAATGGCAAAACCTGAGCTGAATTGACAAGAATCTACTTACCATTTTATTTAGCTCATATGGTGTGAGTAGTCATACATTTTTCTTCAAAACATATTAATGTCTTTGATTATGAGATCTTACCCAAGACTTTGTGGAGAGTGTTATAGAATATTTAGTACAATCTCAGTTTTCAAGAGTCCAAAAAGTTTGGAATTTTGTTTATGTGTGTGACACTGGGGGTGGAACCTACAAGCATTCTACCCCTGAGCTACACCCCCAGCTCTATTTTATATTTTACTTGGGAACAGGGTCTCACTAACTTGCGGGGGGCCTCACTAAGTAGCTGAGGCTGGCCATGAACCTGAGATCCTCCTGTGTCAGCCTCCCAAGTACTGGGATTACAAGTGTGTGCTGCATGCCGAGCTAAAAGTTATGAATTTTAAGAAACATCTGGCCCCAGTGATTTTGGAACCTATAGTGTTATGGCCATTTAACGGGGGAAAAAACGGAGGCAGAGAGATTACAAAACTTGTACAAGGGTACACGGTGACATTCCTAGGATTCTAAACCAGGAAGCCTGGCTAGACAGTCTGTGCTTTTAACTAGTCTGTACCCTGATCCCCATTATACAGTTATCTTCTCACACAACCAAACATGGATTAAGAGACTGGCGTTCATTGCTCTGCCCAGAAACTTTGTGTACACACGATATCATGCAAGTTCAGAAACCCTGTAGTCTCCATCCCACCCCCATCTCTTTAGTTCTCTCATTATCTCTTGCTCCACCAATTTGTTTACCATTGAGCAACCAGGATGGCTTCTCATAATAGGAGTCAGACTCATAGCACATCTGCTCTACCAAGCTCTACTTCCAAGCCTTCCTGTTGCAGTTATAAGAACCCCGCCGAATCCTCTATCTGACACAGTTTAACCATGTTTGTCTCTCTAACTTCAACACAGCCCCCCGATGTTTCCTGTGCTCCAGACACCCTGATTTCGACTGCATTGTGGTGCTTCTTGTACACAGGGCCTTTGCACAGGCTGTCTCCTCTTGGAGGAAGACTCTTATTATCTAGCATCCAACCCCATCTTGCCCTGGTGACCTAAGACTTACTTTTCAGAGCCCAACTCAAAGCTATTTCCACAGGATGTCTCTGTAATTCACAACGATGATCATAGTTGCTCTTTTACCTTTATTTGTGTAATTATGGCAGGAATGCCTGTCTTCCCTCTATACTGTGACATCCATGAAGGAGTTGTTTCCAGTTTTGCTCATGGGTGTGATTCCACATAGGTGTCAGTCACCTAGTAAGAGATGGAAAAAATATATTGAATAAAATGAAAGAATGCCTTTGGGGCAGAATACAAGTTTACTTTGTTTCACTGAGATACTTGTGGGGCTTTAAGAGGTTTATGTATTTAGTCATAGGCAGAGCTATCAACACCATCTTCTTTGGTTTCAGAGAGTTGCACTTTCAGATTTTTTTGGGGTGCTGGGGATTGAATCCAGGGGTGTTCTACATCTGAGCTACACCCCCAGCCCTATTTTTATTTGGAAACAGGGTCTCACTAAGTAGCTGAGGCTGGCCTTGAACCTGCGATCCTCCTGTCTCAGCCTCCCAAGTACTGGAATTACAAGCCTGCGCCACCGTGCCCAGCGCAGATGTTTTTCAAAACTTAATGACTGCTTGGAGGATTTCTGTGTTCATTTCCAGGAAGGCCCTTTCTAAGGGCCCTCTTTTCCTGTTCCTACTGGCATGGAAGGGACAGTCAAAATGGACAACAGTATAGATAGATGTATTCGTCAGCATTTTCACAGCTATAATCTAAAAGACTTCACCATATAACTTAGCGGAAGGAGGATTTATTACATCAAGGTTTTGGGGTTCCGTCCATGTGAGGCCGGGGACCGTGGATCTCAGCGCAGGGCAGCAGGAGGCAGAGAAAGGGAAAGCACATGAGCTGTGTTTCTCACATCATGAAGGCGAAAAGCAAGAGAGCAAGTGCGGGGAGGAAGACCCATATATAATCCCCAAGGCCACAGCCCCAGGGACCCACCTTCTCTAGACACTCCCTACCGAGGCCTAGGTGACCACCCAGTAAATCCATTACAAAGGATTTATCCACTGTTGGGATTACAACGTTCATGACTTAATTACATCAACTCCAAACACCAATTTATGAGTTCTTCAAGGGGCCATTCTATATCTAACTATAACAACAGAGTATACTGCTTTCTTGAAAACCTCAATAACAAATGAAGTTATATTGGGTACTCAAGAGGTAGCCCGCACATTGAGTAGCATTGCCTGTCCATCTTTGTGCCTTGTTGAATTTAGCAAGCTGGAAGAAGTAGTGCTCCTTTTTATTTGTTTTTAACACAAATAGATTTGTGGGATTACTCTATAGGCCTACAGATATGTGTCCCATAAAAGCTCACTATGTATTTGAAGCGATGAGCCTTTCCAATATGTTGTCCTAAATGCTCTCTTTTCTCTGTAGCTTATTCTAAAGCATTTTTTTCTAATTTATAGGTTTTTCAATTGCAGCAGTCCATTATTAGGGAGTAATTGCTGGAGTAATCTCACTTCACTGGTTTCCAAAAATAACCTTTTAGGTTGACATCTCAGAAATTGAAAATTGAATGTGGTATACAAGCTAGGAACTAAACCTGGTGAAGTCAGGCAGCATATTGGTTAGTGCTGTTCCTACATCGTTGGAGTCAGGAAGACCAAGGAGAATATGAGCTGTGTGTTGAAATCTGTCCTAACTTTCCTCCCATGTAAAATGTGGATAATTATAATACCTGTATTGCTATTTTTTGTGTGTGTGCAGATGAAATAACATTATGCATAACACCCTTAACAAAGCAAAAGTTCAGTGCCCGCAGCGTAGTATTATTATTGTTGTAGTTGCTTATTTATCAATTTCTCTGGGATTCTGGGTTAAGAAGGTTGGGTATAGAAATGACAGGCCTTCAGTGTATTATTTGTGTTGAGCCTGGTCTACCTTATAAATATGACATGCTGTTGGGAACAGGCATGTTCTTGATGCTAAAAGACTGTGACAGATAGATGGGGTGGGGAAGAGGGTAAAGGTGGCTTTAGAAGCAGGTGCAAAAACATACACACCGAATAAAATATTTAACTGTTTGCTACAGCATTTGGACAGATTTCAAATTAATGCCAGAGAGCCAATATAAGGAATATCACTTGACAGGGTGGGGGGTTGTCGTGGCCTTTTTGCTACGGTCACAAGCTTTTCAGTTTCTAATTTTCTGTGTCCTTTGATTATTGCTGGACCCAGCCTTGAAATATGTAAAATATTTAAATCTGCTTTATCATTTATGTGACACATTCTTTAAAGTGCGGCTGTGTTATTTCAGGCGAAGACTTGATAGCTTTGGGAGCCACACTAGGGATCGGTGTTGAAATCATGCTCATATAGACGCTTTTCATGGCTCTTAGCCTGTGTTCATTTCTTTAAAAGTTATTTATCTACAGAGTGTCAGCTAAACAAATGGTATTGCTTGAAAGGTCATGCTTGAGTTTTCTCTGACGGGATTCATTTGATGGGTCTTTATTATTTCTCAGACATTCATTTTTTGAGTGTGTTACTATTGATTGCTTTGGAAATTGATTTGGTAGGGACCAATTTTGTGAAGGATGGTGGTTTTTTAACCCGCAGAATAGGTGATTGTAGGGCTTCCGAATGACTTCAGAGCCTGCGATTACAATGGAGCTTCCCTTTTCATTGAAAGGACTTCCCAAGCATTCTATTATTTAGTAAGCTTATGCATATTTCACATTTCCCTTGCTTGGAAAGGTGAAATCATTAGCTGACACAGATTGCGTGTGGGCATTGACGGTTAGTTGCTCCATCTTTTAGTAGGTGTCTCGGGAATCATTTGTCCTCCATTCTCCTTTGTACACTAAGTAGGATTAACTCCCTTCCAGTTCTGAAGTCTTATATATGACTCTATTCTTTCTCCAATTTCAAAGGTCATGTCACAGCGGATAGGGGAGGGCAGTGGGGCCTCTTCAGCGGAAGAGGAGACGCTAGGATTCTAGTCCGCCTTCTAAATGGGTTTGCAAATTTGTACAATCCTCTTGACCTCCATGATCCTTATGTTCTCATTTTTCAAATACTAATTGCTCTGCCTGTCTCTCAGGGGTATAGTGAGAAACAGATTATGTGTGCAAAAACAGTAGCAAATGCAAAAACAATAATGGATCATTAAGCAATGTTTTCAAGTCAGTACCTCAGTCAGGAACTTTGCGTTTGAGCGAGGAAGATGTTTGCTTCCCCGGTAGTTATTAGGCATTAGAGTAGCACCCCTGGAAGTATCTGATAGAAGGGAGAAGCGCGTGTGTCCAGAGCAGTGTGTGATCCCTGACTCTCGTCTTAAGTCAGTTCTAGGAAGGAGAGGATAAATACTTAGAGCCCCTTTGCTATGGTCTGAATGTGTCCATCCCCAAATTTATATGTTGAAGTCCTAACCCCCAAGATGATGATATTAAGAGATGGGGGGGGGTCTTCGAAAAGTGTTTAGGTCATGAGGAAGGATTCTCATGAATGGGGTTAGTGCCCTTATAAAAGAGGGCACTAACTCCCAGAAGTCGGGCGTGGTGGCACACGCTTGTAATCCTAGTACTTGGAGGGCTGAGACAGGAGGATTACAGGTTCACGGCCAGCCTCAACTACTTAGTGAGGCCCTCCGCAACCTAGCAAGACCCTGTTTCAAAATAAAAAATTAAAAGGCTAGAGTGTAGCTTGAAGGTAGAGAGCCCCTAGGTTCAATCCCCAGTACCCCCCACCCCAAAATAGTTCCCAGAGAGCTGCTTTGCCCAGTCCACCATGCAAGGATACAAGACGGTACCATCTCTGAACCAGGAAACAGGCCCTCACCAGACGCCCAGCTTGCAGACACCTTTATCTTGGACTTCTTAGCCTGCAGAAAAACAAGACAAAAAAATCTCTCTTGTTTTAGACCAACCAATTTGTGACACTTCGATATGGCAACCTCAGGAAACAAATCCACGCTGCTGTGAAGATGGACCAAGAAAGAAGATAAAAAAACCATTTTCAAAATTCAAGTGCCACTTGGTCGTTACTGGAGAATCTTTTGTTTTATGTCTCTCATGATCCAAAGTGCAGTTACTAGCCGGCCGTGATGGCTCACGCTTGTCATCCCAGTACTTGGGAGGCTGAGACCGGAGGATCCGGGTTCGCGGCCAGCCTCAGCTACTTAGTGAGGCCCCCCGCAACTTCGTGAGACCCCGTTTCAAAATGAAGAATAAAAAAATAGGGCTGAGGGTGGAGCTCGGAGGTAGAATGCCCCTGGGTTCAATCCCCAGTACTGCAAAAACAAAACAAAACAAAACAAAAACAAAACAAAACAAAAGCAAAGTGCAGTTACTGAGCTCACTTTGACGAGCATGCCTCCTAGGCTACAGGGAGCGAAGGAAGAAAAGTGGAGTCGTGAGGCCAGGTCTTGTTCCACGCGGGAGTCAGTCTACCTTTTCATTATTCCAGTAGCGTGTAAGGAGAGAAGACAGAAGTGAGCATGTAAGCGTTGTTTTTCTTTCTTTCTTTTTTTTATTGTCCCGTATCCCCCTTCACTAGCAGACATAGCCCAGTGTCTGGAATCAGGCCTTGTCCTTGAGGATTATCAATGAGGATGGAAGAGTAGAAAAGATTGGAAAGAAGGGATGGAAAGATTGCTTAGTGTGTGTGTGTGTGTGTGTGTGTGTGTGTGTGTGTGTGTTCCTGGGGATTGAACGCAGGGGCATTCTACGTCTGAGCCACATCCCATCTTGGTCAGGGTTCACTAGAGTAACAGAACTCACAGAACACATATACAGTGGAAGGGGCGTGATAAATCAGCTTACAGTCGTGAGCAATGTGGTCCCAAGTTTCCGTGGAGAGCCGGGAGAACCAGCAGCTGGTTGAGCGGTCCACAAGCCAGAGTCTCAGAATCTGAGTGACCACTAATTCAGTCTCAGGATAAGATGGAAAGGCCAGGAAACTCTCTAGAGAAGCGATGGCGAAGGCCCAGTTTGAAGAGCTGGAGGCCGGTATCTCAGATGGGAGTAGATGCGCTTTCTTCAGGAAGAACCACGCATGCGCTCACGTGGCTTTCGCCTTCTTTTATCCAGGTCCTGCGCCCATCAGAACCGTGCTGCCTACATTCAGGGCAGGAATTCCCCTTCAATCTTCCATGACATAAACCAGTCATCCCATCAACACACCCAAAGTCACATCATGTTAGGTGTTTCATGATCCAGTCACGTTGACAATCCAGACTAACCCTCACACACCCCCAGCCCTATTTTTATTTTTTATTTGGAAACAGGGTCTCACTAAGTTGCAGAGGGCCTCCCTAAGTTGCTGGCCTCAAACCTGTGATCCTCCTGTCTCAGCTTCCCAAGTACTGGGATTCCAAGCGTGAGCCACCACGCCCAGCCTTGCTTCTTCTTTCTTAGGTACTTACATGGCACTTCTATTTAAGAACATTAAGATTTCAACATGTGCTTCTCCATTCAGCCTGAGAACATCTGTATGGGGGTATGAATAGGAGTGGAAATCTAGTAATATTTAATGGGATATTTGCCCTTGAAAGTTCCCTGGCTCACACGCTTGGTTGAGCATCGTCACTATTAGGAGACCAGGAATACTGTGCATCATCAGCAACACGGCTTGCTTGTTGCTCCTGGTCCTGAGGCTTAGCCACGAGCAAAAGAGCTGGGAAATGTGCAACACTGTGGTTCTATACTGAGCCCTGTGCACGAGAGGGATGTGAAGATAGAAGACGTGTGATCATTTGCACAGCCTATCGGAGAGAGGCGTTCGGGTCTACCTGGGAGAGACAGCTAGTTTCCAGTTGTTTTAACAATTTTCTTTTACTACCTTCCTTCCCCCAATCTCCTTTTGCCTTAGAATAATGGTACATTTATCCTTTCTCAAATTATTTCAGTACTGAGATTGGAGGAATGTGTGGGTGGTTGGGCACTGAGTTATTTTAGCTGGTAACAAAATCATTAATATCAGCAAAATATAATTGTCAAACTTAAAGGGCGAGCAGGTAGTTTTATCTCATTGAAATCTGGAAGGATTAATATTTCTTTATGTCTCAATATTTGTTTCCCCAAAGACCAATATTTAGGCCTAAATGGTGCTAGCCCCTGTAATGGGTGCTTTTACATACATCTTCACGTTTTTGCAAAGTTGCTCTGAAATTCTATTTTTTATTCCCATTTTACAGATAAGGACGCTGTTGCCCAGAAAGCAACTGCTTAAGAGCTGAGGGAAAGACGAGCAATTTCAGCAGTTTAATAATGATGTTGCTTTGAGTTTATATTTTTCTGGATGGCATGCTGGGTTCTAAACAGGTCATTTCTCAATATTTTCTACAAAGCAGTCTTTTATTGTGGTGGTCATTAGCATTATTCACCAAATGTTTTGGCTTCCTCCTACTCCCAACAAATGGAAGGACATTTTCTTGCCTCCTTGCATGTGGACTTAGTAAAATTAGGGAGGCCCTCACAACTTAGTGAGACCCTGTTTCCAAATAAAAAAATAAAATGGGGCTGGGGGTGTAGCTCAGAGGTAGAATGCCCCTGGGTTCAATCCCCAGTAACACACACACACACACACACACACACACACACACACACACAGAAATAGATCTTTTCTTTAAAGTCACTGTGATGGCAAAGTATTTATAATCGCAGTGTGGCTGAAGGTGTTTTGACTGATACCAATTGTGCGGCTTGAGTTTCCTGTTTCAACTAGCCTCTCCCTGGTTGTCACCCTTGGAACTGTTAGGTTACAACCTTCTGCATAGAAATCATGCGGCCTTCTTACTTTGATTTTATCCAGAGTCTACCTACTTAAGAGCATTAGATAATGAAGGGTTTCAAATGGTACAAACAGTCTGATAAGCAGTGTTCAATTTTTTTTTTTTGCGTTACCGGGGATTGAACCCAGGGGCGTTCTACCTCCGCGCTACACCCCCGGCCCTATTTTTTTTTATACTTTATTTTGAAACCGGGTCTCACGAAGTTGCAGAGGGCCTCACTAAGGAGAGAGAGAGAGAGAGAGAGAGAGCGAGAGTTGAGGCTGGCCGCGAACCCGGATCCTCCGGTCTCCGCCTCCCAAAGTACTGGGATTACAAGCGTGCGCCGCCACGCCCGGCCAGCAGTGTTCATTTAATCAGTGTTCAGTGAGGTCCTGTGATGCAGAGAACCTTACTAGGGACCGAGGGATCAATTAGGCAGGTGACCTGCCTCGGTGAAGTTACAGCCCCAAAGAGCTGGGTTATGTTTTTATATTAAATATACGGCGATGAAAGGTATACAGTTCACTTATTTATTCAAACATAATGTGTTTGATCCAGGGCTACTAAACTGGCCAAGTGCTGGGAATTCACTAGAGCAGAAGAGACATAATCTTTCTTTCATGGAGTTAGTCCTAAAAAAGGAAGTTAAGTTAATCACATAAAATTGTGAAACTATCACTGGGGTGTGAGGCTGAAGAACAGCCATGACAGGCTGTGCTTCTGAAGAAACTAGGCTATGCCCACATTTCTGTTTCTCCCACAGAAACCACCGCTCGGTGGGGCCTATCAGAACAATGGTAGGGCCTAAACCAATAGTTTCAAGAGATGTTCTCACGGAAACCATTGCTTGGTGAGGCCTATCAGAACAATGGTGAAAAGTCCCCAACTTCCCCAGTTGTAACGAGCCAATCAGAAACCCCCAAGTACCCTAAACGGATGCCAAAGATGTTTTTTTTTTATAACCGCTGCTTATGTAATTTGTATGTATAAAAGCTTGAGTAATCTAGAGCTCGGGGTCCGAGGTCAATACCCCACTGTGCTGGATGAGACTCGGACCCTAGTTCGAGCTAGCTAATAAAGTCCCTTTGCTTTGCACTATCGATTGGTGGAATTGGTCTCTCATTTCTCCGAACACTCAGACCCACAACCTTACAGGGTAAGGACTACAAAAACAATAACAACAACAACAACAAATGGACTGCTTTCTAATGGTTGATGCTAGGAGGATTTTTTAGTGTAGCCATATGATGGAGAGTTCGCGGCAACTTTGTAGAAAAGCCTTGGGCTGAGCAATCACGCAGACCCTGGTTTACATTCCGGCTCCGCCACTAGGAGCCATTCTGACGTGACCCAAGGCCTTTAACTTTCAGAGCAGATATCAATGTCTCTTTTGCACACAGTTTTGAAATGAATATAAGCTTTTGCCTGTGACGGTGACTCGCACATAGCATATATTCAGCGAAGGTTAGTTACTGACCCTCTCTCTCTGTGCGCTTGCTTCCACGTGACCAAGGCAGAGAAAAGGGGGAGGTGGAGGACGGGGCGGTTGGGAGGGTTAGAAAAAGCTTCCCAGAAGAAGTAGCATTTGAGCTCAGACTTGAAGAATGGAAACGATTTCAATGAAAATAATTGTAATTATATGATGAAATAAAAATGATAAGAAACTTAATAGCTAGGATCATGGGGTTCAGAATGACACCCACCACAACCGAAATCAAGGATCTATCATTATTAGCCTCGTGACCTTAAGCAGGGTACTTCTTTTCTCTGTATAAAAGTTCCCCCACCCATAAGATGAGGATAATATTAAAGTTTATCAGGGGATGGTGATAAATTTTGAACATTTTTACAAGCAGTCAAAACAATTATATCCCTTATTACACTAAATGTGAGCAGGCTGAATTTCCTGATTAGAGATGGCTAATTGTTAGAATGGGTAAAAGCAAAATTCACACATATGTTGTTTACAAAACTAAAATAAAAATTAAGTGATAAAAACAAGTTTGAAATAAGAGATGAGCAAAAGATTCTTAAGCAGCTGTAAACAACAGAATATGGTACAGGAAATATTTACAGCACAGTGAATTCTATGAAAAAAACATTCAACAAGGAAAAATGACAAAATATATAATGACTCAAAAAGTTTAAGCTGGGCGTGGTGGTGCACGCTTGTAATCCCAGTATTTGGGAGGCTGAGACAGGAGGATCGCAGGTTCATGGCCAGCCTCAGCAATTTAGTGAGGCCCTCTGCAACTTAGTGAGACCTGTTTTGAAATCAAAAATTAAAAAATAGGGCTGGCAGTATAGCTCAGAAGTAGAACGCCCCGGGTTCAATCCCCAGTACCCGCCCCCCACAAGTTTACATTTATAGGAAAATGTAATAGGCTTAAACCTTCATATAGTGAATAAGATAGCAAACAACTGAATAAAGCAAACTTTCTATGGGGAATTTCTAAAATGTAATTATAATTGAGAGAGGCGAACACATCTCTTTCTGAATTCTGACAAATCATATTTGCCAAAATAGAATGGCTGTGATGGATTTGAATGCCCCAGTGCGATACATCTTAAATGGTAAAGGCACACAAAAATGTTTCATACTGATGCTGGTAACGGAGGAAATACGCAATATGACTAGCAACCAATGTTTACTCTCACACACTAGGAAAGTGTAACCTCTGAATTCTTTTTCACAGAGCTGCAGATGCAAACCCCTGCTGCTCGGTTGTACCACAAGGGGCGGATGTCAACTGATTCCGACATGAGATTTAGTGTTTCCTTGTGGTATTATTACCCACCAATTAATAGTGAGAGTCACTAAACATTTGGTACCTAATGAGCTATATCTCCTCAGTATGGGCTGGAGTGGTGTGCAAAGGAACTGTGGAATTCAACTTACCGGACTTGCTGCTCGCTGGCTCTCTGTGACCTCCCCACTGGGCTGCCTGAGGGGCTGGCTTCATTTGAAAAATGCATTTAGAAATGTCAATGTCTGGGAAACGCTGAGCCCTAAACTCTCCTTGGAACCCCGGATGCGAGGAATGTCAGAGGCAGTCTCTAGCGAACGTGGGATCGCAAGTCCCCATCTTAAAAGTGGGGAGAAGAAGGGTTAAGAAGGCTAGTGAGCAGGCTGTTGGGCTATAGTAGTGAATAAGTTAGGACAGGTCCCTGCTCTTACAGAGCTGCTGGTGCAGAGAGAGGGAAGTAGACAGAATGCAAGAAAACAAGTAATGCCCAAAGGGACCTGGGTAAAATGATAAAGTATAATGAGCTTGAGGGATATTTTATTTTATTTTACTTTAATGGTACTGGGGATTGAACCCAGTGGCATTCTACCTCTGAGCTACACCCCCAACACTATTTATTTTGAAACCGGGTCTCGCTACCTTGATGAGAGTCTCGTTACTTGCTGAGGCTGTCCTTGAACCTGTGATCCTTCTGGCTCAGCCTCCCAAGAACTAGGATTACAAGCGTGCACCACTTCTAATCTTGAGGGATATTTTATAAGGTACTTTGGGTCTTAAGGTCTCACTGAAGAGTGACATTGAAGCCGCTACCTGGAATATATAAAGGTACCCGAAAAATCTAAGGCAAGAATGTTCCAGACAGAAGGAATATCACGTTCAAAATTTGTTAGGCAGGAATATACTTACGGAGCTTAAAGCTGAGCGCGGCTGAAGGCCGGTGAGCTGGGGTGATATTGCTCTGAGGTAAGGTCAGAGGGGGCAGGGAAGGCAAAATTTATAAGCGTTAGGACCTTTCTGAGGTTCAAATTTGATTGTAAGTGCAAAGCAAAGCAAGCCAACTGGAAAGTGGCTTCAGGCAGCGGAGTGACAGAATTTGATTAATGATTTAAAAGATCATTCTGCTGTTTGGTGGAGAATAGACAATTGGAGGATAAGAATAGGAACAGGGAAACCAGTTGGGAATTTAAGCCTCCCTTACAAGTTTATTTCAATGGCCTGATTGAGAGATGGCGGTAAAGTGACTTTAGCTGATAGACTGGAGGAGAGGGAGAGAAATGGACAAAGTAAAGATATATATAATCAAAGATATATATAATCTTTATATAATCTATATAAAGATATATACATAATCAAAGATATATGTATATAATATTTATATAATCTATATATATTTATTCAAAATGAAGATAAATATAATTTTGGGATGGAATTGGCAGGATGCTAGCTGGGCGTGGTGGTGCATGCTTGTAATCCCAGTGACTTGGGAAGCTGAGGCAGGAGGATCACAAGTTCAAGGCTAGCCTGGGCAAGTTAACGAGATCTGGTCTCAAAATAAAAAGTAAAGGGGGATAGGGATGGAGTTGAGGGGTAAAGTACCCCAGGTTCAATCCCCAGTACAAAAAAAAAAAAAAAAGAATTGGCAGGCTGTTGGGAGAGAGAGGAGAAGAAATGAATAATTAAGGACAGTTTTGCCCACTGTATTTTGCTTTGAGCAACTGGATTTATGGTAGTTTCATTTACTGAAATGGAAAAGACTAGGAGAAGAGATGGTAGGGGGAAGAAAAAAATAGAATAAGTGGGGCATGGTGGCACACACCTATAACCCCAGTACCTGGGGGCTGAGACAAGAGGATCACAGCTTCAAGACCAGCCTCCGCAGCTTAGTGAGACCCCATTTCAAAATAAAATAAAATAAAATTGGGCTGGGGGTGTAGCACAGAGGTAGAACGCCCCTGGGTTCAATCCCCAGTACTACGCACACAAAAAAGATTAGAGTATCTTATTAGATAAATAAGTATGACAGGCCAGGGTGGCACCTACGTGGTAGTGTCAAGTAGACACTTGGCTATATAAGCCTTGAGTGTTTTCCCACCCATTCACCGGTTGAAACACCAAATATTAAACCTCATGCTGCTACTTCCCTGCCCACTGCCCCTGTGGATTCAGCTGATAGAGTACAGAACCCCTTCTTGTGAGCTTGGTACGGCCTTAGAGTCTCTCTCATTACAGTGCTCTGGGCGGCCACACCACCACCCCATTGGATATCAGTTTGCCTTTCCCATTGTGCTGTATCACTATCATTTCTTCCTCAACCATCTCAGCTTACTATTGGCTTAGAGTGAGCGAAATACAACTTTTTATGGGGGGTGATACTCGGGATTGGACCCAGGGGTATTCTACCTCTGAGCCACACCACAGCCCTATTTTATTTTTTATCTTGAAACAGGGTCTTGCTAGGTTACTGGAAGTCTAACTACGTTGTTGAGGTTGTCCTCAAACCTGCGATCCTCCTGTCTCAGCCTCCCAAGTACTGGGATTTCAGGCGTGTGCCGCCATGCCTGGTTTACAATTCATTTTCAGCGCTTACTAAGAGCCTACTATGTACTTTAAATGCTTTGCAAGAACTGGGTGGGAGAAGGCTGATTAATATATGATTTCATGCCTCCCCAAGGAAGTTTACAGTTGCTTAGGACAGTGTATAGTTAAATATCCAAATAAAGGGTCTAAACAGCGTTTAGAAGGGGATAAGGTTACGATGGGTTAATTCTAGAAGCTGTGAGGCTTGCTCTGGCCTTAGGAGGAAGAATAGGATTTGCATGTCAAGATGGAAGGGTGGTAGCATCAGCTTAAACCAGGATAAGCAATCTGACTTAAAGTGAGAAACAGATATGAAAGAGAGAAATCTGGTGATTGTGGAGGGAGAAATTGGGGAAGGAGTTAAAATGGTCGGCATCTTCTTACTCTGACTGTAGGACAAGCCTCTAGATGGGTAAGCTCGGCTTGGATGACTTGTAGCATGCCTTTTAGTGGCAGGTTGTTTTGCTACTATGGGGCATGGGTTTCCAACTTTTCTGATAACACTCTCAGTTTCCTTACCATCTGCTGCCTGACTAAGCCACTGCTGTGCATTTTAAGTTTTTGTTGCAACAGCATGTCAAATTTGGTAACAGTTATTTTTTTTAATACTGATGGATATAGCAAACAAACACCCAAATTATCAGAGGCTTAATGCAATTCAAGTTGTGTGTGTGTGTGTGTGTGTGTGTGTGTGTGTGTGTGTATGTGTGTGTGTAGTTCTGGGGATTGAGCCCAGGAGCATTCTACCCCCGAGCTACACCCTAAGCAATTAAAAAAATTTTATTTTTGTTATTGTTTTGAAACAGGGTCTTACTAGGTTCCTAAGAGTCTTACTATGTTGCTGAGGCTGTCCTTGAACCCGAGATCCTCGTGTTTCAGCCTCCTAAGCACTGGGATTACAGACATGCACTACAACACCTGGTGTTTGTTTGTTTGTTTATTTATTTTTGCTAATCTAATAGTCTGATGTAGGCATTCTCAGTCAGGTAGCTTTCCTGAATGACTTTTTTCCAAGCACTAATTCAGGGAGTCAGGCTTTTTATATGGCTTTTGAATTGTCCATATGTGGCTCTTATGTCTGCCCTGGAGACTGACTCCATTCTAGTTAGCCAGAGAAGAAAAGAGCAGGAAGAATTGTGGGGAGGTGTTTATAGGTTGGACCAGTGGAATCTCACTTTAACCCTCTTCCCACTGGGTAAAACTCAGTATCATGGACAGATCTAGCTGCAAGAGAGGCTGGGACATGTGATCTAGCTGCAAGAGAGGCTGGGACATGTAATCTAGCTGAAAGAGAGGCTAAGACATGTGATCTAGCTGCAAGAGAGTCTGGGATATGTGATCTCACTGTGCTATCTGAAAGGGGAAATGATTTAGTGATTGTCTCTCCCACGATGTGCCACTGGTTGTTCAATTCTCAGTATGGGAGCCACTGAGCCTGAAGTTCATTTGGCTTCCAACTTGGTCCAGGCATTCTCACTCCTCCAGCTAATCACTTCACCCAGGTACTGGGGAGCTGAGCCAGCCCACATTCAGTCAAGACCAGAGTTAGCATCTGCAGTAGGTCCCTCTCTTCCCACTACTGAGTCCAGTTAACTTTCTATCCTCTGGCTCTCCCTCTGGCTCCATTCTTTATCTCAGCCTTGTCGGGGTCCTCCCTGCACTTTACACCTGACCTCTGATACCCATGCCTGCAGACTCTGTCTCAAGTTCATTATCAGTTTCTGATCAGGAGCACCACATCTGGATGCTGGTGCTCTTGGGTGTGATTGCCTTCAAATCTGTAAAGCTAGGTTTGATGGTATTGGAAAACAGTCTTGCAGTGTAATAAAATTTGCAAAAATCAGGAAAACAAAATGGTTTGGTAAGTCCTTATAGGAAAGGGCAGTGTTTACAATGAGTTATTAACTGGAGTTGAGTTACATAAAGTGTACTACATACACTTCCTGAAGTTTATTTCATGTTAAAATTATCTTTATGTGCTCAATCTCATTTTATTCTCATAGTACTGCTGCAGAATAGGCATCATTATCCTCATTTATCAGTCAGGGTATAATCATTGAAAAAACCAGTATGATGGATGGATGGATAGAGAGATAGGTAGATATATTTATTGCAAGGAATTGGCTTACACAAGTGGAAACTGCTAAGTAATCCCTAAATCCATAGGGGAGACTGTCAGGAAAGGGAATATAGGATTCTAGGGCATGAGCTGAAGGCACAGGAAGAGTTCCTTCTTTGGGGAAGCCTCAGTTCTGCTGTCAAAGACTTTCAACTGATTCATTCAGGATCACCCCAGTTATCTGGGATAGTCACCTTAATGTCAACTGACTATGCTCTTTAATCACATCTATAAAATACCTTCACAGCATTATGCTATGAGCATGTACAAATATGACAATGAGCCCTACTATTAGAACCCTACTACTATGTATGATCCTAATGCACCAATTTTAAAAAAATCTTTAAAAAATACCTTCATGCCAACATTTAGATAAATGATTGTCTCTGTCAACACTCTCACTGATATAATCCAGAACAGCTGACCACACAACCTAGAGGAAGGAAGATTTATTTGCTCACAGTTTTGGGGAGATTCAGGGTTCAGTGTGAAGCCATTGTCTGCGCATCTCAGGGCATGGTGGCAGGAAGTAGATCGGGGGAGAGAGCAAGGGTCTGCTCTCACATCATGTAGGCAAGAAGCAGAGAGAGCAAGCAAGGGAATCAGGGACCATATATAATCCCAAAGGGCACACCCCCAGTGACCCACCTTCTCTGGCCACACCCTACCTGCCTAGGTTACCACCCAGTAAATCTTTTACAATGGATTTATCCACTGATGAGATTACAACTCTCATGACTTATCTGTATCAACCCTGAGTTCTTCAGTGGACATTCTATATCTGACCATAACAATGTTTGATTGAAAAATGATAAGAGTAGCCTACCTAATTTGATGCATGAAACTGACCATCACAGACCATTTTATCATTAAAGAAATAGCAGCTGAGGGTAGTAAGTTGTAGGGTTGTTTATTAGGTATTTTTCAAGTTTTTAAATTTTATGTAACATGCACAACATAAGCTAAAGAAAATATCTGGATTGACTTACCAAGAATTATCTAAATGATGCAATATTCAAAATATAATAGTGAAAAAGAAGGTCATTAAATGCAAACATCCAAAAAGGTCTAAGAATGACTTTTTTTTCCCTTGTCTAAAAGTCTCATCATGAATAATTTCCAATATGGGTAAGGACTTGTCTTTAAGTAAGTTAATGGTAGTAGCATTTGCTTCTTTAATTCTTGCTGGAGGATTGCAAGAGACACAAATCTTTAACATTTAATTCCAGCCCCAAGGCTGAACATGTTATTGGTTTAATTATAGAAAGCTGAACTTTCATCTTTCTTTAATTGAGCATGGGTAATTTGTACCTGTGATCAGTAGCCAGAATGTCATAAAATTACTTATAAAATCTCATACTGTTGAACTGCAGAAAAAAAATACCAGTTACTTTGTAGGTCTGTACAGTGATCATTTGGGGCAACTGTTTGAATTTGGTAATTATCGACTGTTTCAATTTAGTAATTATCATCGGGCATGACTCAGGTGGTTTGGAAAGTGTCACTAGTCATACTATCTTCATTTTGGTGACAGCCAGTACACTGAAGGAAGAAAAGGCCAAGGACAAGACAGATGTTGGCTTCATGGGCCCATGGTTTGAATGACAAGCAGAGATCAACAGATCATTATTTTTCACAGCCAGGAGAAGAGGAGGGGCCTCCAAAACCCTCAACTAAATGTCAGCATTGGGATGCTTTGGGTTAAGCATTCTAACATAAGAAGGAGAAGGTGAGGGTGTTTCCATTTCTTTCGACTCCAGTCGCATCTTAGGAAGACAAAGGTATCATTAGAGGTTATGTCTAACCACTGAATTCATGCTCTTTATTGAGATTTAGTGAGAAGGCACCCTAGAGGCCCAAATGGCTATTGTGTCTGTTTCTGCTATAAATTTTGATAGTGGAAAAGAGTGTTGGAACACTGATTTATTGCAGTCTTGGAGGTAGTTAGCAGCCTGTGTGCCTAGTAACAATTGTGATCCAATCTTGAAGAAATAGACCTGATTGAACTGCCAGTAGAGGAATAGTCTATATAACCTTGAGGGCAAAGCTGATAAGTTGGTCAAATATTTTATCCCTTTCTGAAGAATTCCTGGTTTGTTTGTTTTTGTATTGCGGATTGAACCCAGGAGCCTTCTACCTCTGAGCTATACCTCCAGCCCTTTTAATTTTATTTATTTATTTATTTATTTATTTATTTATTTATTTATTTATTTTGCTTTCAAACAAGGTCTCACTAGGTTGCTGGGAGTCTTGCTAAGTTGCTGAGGCTGGTCTTGAACCTGTGATCCTCCTGGCTCAGCCTCCCAAGTACTGGGATTACAGGTGTGCACCACCACACCTGGCTATTTTTAAAGGATAGTTTACAAATTTAGAGCTGAAAGAAATACATGGTTTGAATAGAATGTGTTTCCCTGGAGGTATTCAAAGAGTGCTTTAATGCTCTGTTTCTCGACCAAAATTATATAGCAGACAGGTGAGAGTTCAAAATCTTTACTATAGGGAAACAAAATATGAGATAGAGGAAGAGGAGAGCATGGGGGAATAGGAGCTAAGGAGAGGGCTCAGCAGCTGTTGACTTAATATAAAAGAATTGGGAAAGGGTAGGTCTAGGGTAGGTAACTTACTAATTGGGTGAGTTAGTCCCTTGGGGAGAATGAGGTGGCTTGTGGCTTCTTGCAGATAGAGTTTGGATAAAGTGAGGAGGGTGCTTGGAAATGAATTGGAGACAAAGTGATAAAAGTGTCCTACAGAACCTATAAACAGTGGCTTGGAAAAGAGGAGTTTCTCCATCAGAATCCCAGCAGAAAACAGAAGGCACGCTCCACCGGAATTTTTTTTTTATTGGTGCATTGTAATCATACATCGTGATGAAGTTCAGGGGGATGGAGGCATACATGCACACAGCACTCAATGAGCCTCCCCCAGCCCCCACCCCACTCCCTTTCCCTCCCCACCTTCCCATGCATAAAATTGTGATTGACATTGATAAGTCTGTGTATTTACATCATGTCCTTTGAAATGTTTCCCTCTTCAAGTCTTCTTCCCCCTACCCCTCCCTCAGTTAAGTGCCCTTCCTCACTCTCTAAAGTTTCTCCTCCTTTGTCTGGAGTCCCTCCTGTGTCCCAATTTCTCCCTAGCTTCCACATATGAGGAAGAACATTCGACCATTCACTTTTTGTGTGTGACTGACTAATCTCCCTTAGCATAATATTTTCCAGTTCCATCCATTTCCCTGCAAATGACATAATTTTGTTCTTTATGACTGAGTAGAATTCCATTGTGTATATATCCCCATCATTTTATAATCCATTCATCTGTTGATGGACACATAGGCTGGTTCTATAGTTTGGCAATTATGAATTGTGTGGCTATAAACATAGATATGCATGCATTTCTTTGGTAGTTGGGTTTCAGTTCTTTTGGGTAGATACCCAGGAGTGGTATAGCTGGGTTATATGGTAGGTTCATTTCCAATCTTCTGAGGATCCTCCACACTGTTTTCCAAAGTGGTTGCACTAATTTGCAATCCCACCAACAAGGTATCAGAGTTCCTACTTCTCCACATCCTCACCAGCATTTATTATTGTTTGTGGGGTTTTTTTGTGTGTGTGTGGTGCCGGGGACTGAACCCAGGGGCGTTCTACCTCCGCGCTACGTCCCCGGCCCTATTTTTTATACTTTATTTTGAGACTGGGTCTCACGAAGTTGCAGAGGGCCTCACTAAGTAGAGAGAGAGAGAGAGAGAGAGAGAGAGAGAGAGAGAGAGAGAGACAGGGAGAGAGAGAGAGAGAGAGAGAGAGCGAGCTGAGGCTGGCCACGAACCCGGGTCCTCCGGTCTCCGCCTCCCAAAGTACTGGGATTACAAGCGTGCGCCACCATGCCCGGCCTTATTATTGTTTGTGTTTTTAATGATTGCTTTTCTAGTTGGGGTTAGGTGAAATCTCAGGGTAGTTTTGATTTGCATCTCTCTGGTTGCTAATGATGTTGATCATTTTTTCATATATTTATTGGCCATTTGTATTTCTTCTTTTGTGAAGTGTCTATTTAGGTCACCTTCCCAGTTTTAGATTGGATTATTTGTTTTGGGGGTGGTGATTTTTTTGAGTTCTTTGTATATTCTAGATATTAGACCTCTATCAGAGGAGTAGCTGGCAAAGATCTTCTCCCATTCTGTAGGCTTTCTCTTGAGGTTCTTGATAGTTTCCTTTGCTGCGTAGAAGTTCTTCAGTTTAATGCAATCCCACATATTAATACTCATTTTAATTTCTTGTGCCTTTGGGGTCTTATTTATGAAGTTTTACCTGTGTTTATATGTTGAAATGTTGGTCCTATGCTTTCTTCAAATAACTGCAAAGTCTCTGGTCTAATTTCCAGGTCTTCGATTCATTTTGAGTTGACTCTTGTGCAAGATAGAAAGTGGGATTTATTTCTATTATTCTACATATGGATAACCAGTTTTGTCAACACCATTTGTTGAAAAGGGTATCTTTTTTTCAGCATATGTTTTTGGTCCCTTTGTCAAAAATCAATAGGCTTGTAGGTGTGTAGATTTTCAACTGGAATTTGAAAAAGAGTTCAATTGAAGGAACAATTTAGTGAAGCACCCAAGAAGAAGTGACAAGATTCCAGGGATTGGTAATGGCAGGAGCTGCTATACTACCTAGGCCCTATGCTACCTAGGGTTGCCATGGGAAGCCACTGTTTACAGAGTTCCAATAGACCTATCACTGAGCATGGAGGCTATAGACAAGAGATGAAGTCGTAGAGGGATCCAGCCACCATCAGAGCCACAGTGTTGAGATAGGGGAACAGATACCTCAACCCCAGTCTCTTCCCACCTTCTGGTCTTTCTATTGGCCAGTCAACATAGGTTAGAGGAAATCGGGCTTGTGTGATGCAGAGAAATGCAGAGACTGATTTTGGGGGAAAATAAAACAACAAAGAAAGCAAAACAAAAACAGAAAGAATTACTGGCACAGATGGTGGGCTAAGAGGTTATCGGACGCAGAATGTTAAACTTGACCTTAGTAGCCTACTTGCTAAAGGATTTTTAAAAATATTTTTATTGGTGCATTGTGAATAGACATTACAGTGAGGTTCGAAGTCATACAAACATATGTACCTATATGCACATAGCACTTCCTGCTCCTGCTCCCTCCTATCTGTTGGCGAGATTGGTAGTGGTAGTTTTTTATATGGACATAGCATTATTTGAACTGTCTTCTTCAGCAATTCTCTTTTTTCCCCTTCTTCCCTCTCCCAATCCACTTCCACTCTTCTACTGGTCTCTTTCCTCATTTATCTAAAATTCCTTTTGTTTCCTGTTTTCTCTCTAACTTGAACATATGAGAGAAAACATATGACCCTTGATTTTCTGTGACTGGTTGATCACACCTAGCATAATGTTCTCTAGTTCCATTCATTTTCCTGCAAATAACATAATTTTGGTCTTCTTTATGGCTGAGAAAAACTCCGTTTGTGTGTATATACCACATTTTCCTTATCCATTGATCTGTTAATGGACACCTAGGTTGGTTCTATATTTGGCTGTTGTAAATTGTGCTGCTATAAATGTAGCTATTCATATGTTGCTATAAGATTCTGACTTTAAGCCGGGCGTGGTGGCGCACGCTTGTAATCCCAGTACTTTGGGAGGCGGAGACCGGAGGATCCAGGTTCGCGGCCAGCCTCAGCTCTCTGTCTCTCTCTCCCTGTCTTTCTCTCTCTCTCTCTCTACTTAGTGAGGCCCTCCGCAACTTTGTGAGACCCGGTTTCAAAATAAAGTATAAAAAATAGGGCCGGGGGTGTA
>PVJS01009136.1:0-32377 GCA_004027185.1 Glis glis
AAAAAAAAAAAAAAAAAAAAAAAAAAAAAAAAAAAAAAAAAGAAGGAAGGAAGGGAAATAAGTTCACCAAGAAAGTGTCCCAGGACTGTAAAGATCGAAGCTGGATTGTCCTGTTATGCCCTCACCATAGGCACACTCCCCATAGAACTTTTTCTTTTCTTTTCTTTTCCTTTCTTTTTTCTTTTTGGTACTGAAGATTGAACCCAGGAGCATTCTACCTCTGAGCTATACTGCCAGTCCTATTTTATTTTTTTATTTTGAAACAGGGTTTCACTAAGTTGTTGAAACTAGCCTCAGACCTGCATTCTTCCTGTCTCAGCCTCCCAAGTACTGGGATTACAGGCATGCCCCACCAAGCCCAGCCCCATAGAACTTTCTATTTTTCCTAGTTCTGTGAAGAATGTCTTTGGAGTTTTGTTCAGGATTGCACTGAATCTATAAATCACTTTGGGTAGTATTGACAGTTTAACAATGTTGAATCATCCAATCCATGGCATGAGATGTCTTCAGTTTTTTGTGACCTCTTCAATTTCTTACATCAACTTTTTTTTATAATTATCATTGTAGAGATCTTTTACTTCTGTGGTTAAATATATCCCTAGGTAATTTTTGTAGCTATTATAAATGGATTTTTTCTTGATTTCTATTTCAGATAATTCATTCTTGGCATATAGAAATGCTACTTATTGCCGGGCGTGGTGGCGCACGCTTGTAATCCCAGTACTGTGGGAGGCGGAGACCGGAGGATCCGGGTTCGCGGCCAGCCTCAGCTCTCTCTCTCTACTTAGTGAGGCCCTCCGCAACTTCGTGAGACCCGGTTTCAAAATAAAGTATAAAAAATAGGGCCGGGGGTGTAGCGCGGAGGTAGAACGCCCCTGGGTTCAATCCGGTACCGCAAAAAAAAAAAAAAAAAGAAATGCTACTTATTTTTATATGTTGATTTTGTATACAGTAACTTTGTTAAATTCATTCATTAGTTCTAACAGGGGCTTTTCTGGTGGAATTTTTGAGGTCTTTCTATATATAAGATCACACCATCTGCAAACAGTGACAATTTAACTTCTTTTCCAATTTGGGTGCCCTTTATTTCTTTCTCTTGCCTGATTATTTGGGCTAGGACTTCAAGAACTAGATTAAATAAAAGTGGTAAAAGTGGGCATCCTTGTCTTGTTCTAGATCTCAGAGACAAAACCTTCAGCTTTTCCCTACCTGGTATGATGATAACTGTTGGCTTATTATAAATGGCCTTTATTGTGTTGAGGTATGTTCCTTCTATACCTAATTTGTTCAGCATTTTATCATGAAGGGATATTGACTTTCATCAAATGCCTTTTCTGTTATCTGTTGAGATAATCATTTGGTTTTTGTTCTTCAGTCTGTTGCTGTGGTATATCACATTTACCAATTTGCATGTATTGAACCATTCTTGCATCTTTGGGTTGAATTTCATTTGGTCATGGCAAATAATCATTTTAATGATTTGCTAGCATTTTATTGAGCATTTTTGCATATATGTTCATCAAAGGTATTGGTTTTTAGTTTTGGTTTCTGTTGATGTTGTTGTGTCCTTATCTGGTTTTGGTATCAGTATAATGAAGGCCTCATAGAATGAGTTTGGAAGAATTCCTTCCTCTACTACTTTTTGAAATAACTTGAGAATTGGTATTAATTCTTCTTTGTTTTGATCACTTTTTTACTTTTATTGGTGCATTATAGTCTCACATCATAATAATTCTTTAAATGTTCAGCCGTGAAGCCATTTAGTAAGAGCTTTCCTTTGAGGTGAGGCTTTTTGTTACTGATTTAATCACATTGCTTGTCACAAAAACCCTGAGACAAATGGAAACTCTCCTAATCATGTGGATAGAAGGGGGTGGAGCAGACAGAACCAAAGTTGAAGTGTAAAGACAACATTCTTTTAATCAAAAGGAGAAATGGCAATGTTCAAGTCTAAATACACTTATTCCATCTCTGTAAGACAGGGTAATGAGGAAAAAGTGGGATTTTTAAGAAAATGCCTATAATTATTGATCTGACCCAGTGATATTGAGTATTCCCAGAGATCCTCACTGTTAGGATCTACACAGATGCACACAAAACCGGGGTCAGGTAAATGGGACGTGACACCGCGTTTTGATGTTTGGGAGCCAGTGGGTGGATGGACAAGTTCAATGAGGGGAGGGTAAGCGTGGGAGACAGTGGTGAGTGGATGGATTGTGTGTCATCAGGGCTGGCACAGAAGATGGTGAGTGATCAACAACACTGACAAAAAGAGCTAAATTTTGTGACTTTTCTCAAGGTTAATGAGTCACGAATCAACCATTTCCATGTCAACAATTTCCAAACATTTTAAGCTGCACGTCTCGATCTTCTGACAGGAATGAAAATGAAAGAGTTTACACTTATATTTTTATTAATTTTTAAAAATTTTTAGACATAATTTTAGACTCACAGAAAAGTGAGAGTAGTTAGTTATTTTGTAGAATTTCCAAATTTGGGTTCGTCTGGTGTGGAGAGCAGGCTGTGCCCTGCTCTGTGCTACTCCATGATGAATAGAACAGCAGAATTTCAGATTGTGCCTACGTCTGAGTTGCTCCATTCCGTAAAGCAGTAGTTTGACATGAGTTACTCCATTTTTAGTACAAATTCTGAGGTAGAGTGACTTACAGCTTGTTTTTACAAAGAAACACTAGACATCTGCCCAGCTATAAGGCATAAATTGATAAATTAACCATGCTAATAAATAATGACCACCTGGGGACTTATCAAATTAAATCAGTAGCACATAGATGCAGGTGTGTATCAACCCCATGGGGGGAGGGGGGAAACAAGTGCATGAGCTTATCAAACATGCCAGAGTCCCAGTGAAGCCATCCCTTCACCTGGACCTATAATAGGAGGAGCACCCCAAGACTCGTGACAGCACACACTGACCCATCATCAGACCTTGCAGTGAACGTATCATGAGGTTGACAGGCAACCCATCTTTGATTCTCTGTCCCTGGGCTTCGGCTCAATTTGGTCTCCCTGCTTGACATGGCCCACTTTGAAACTGCCTGCCATTCATACCCTGGCCTAGAATAAGTTCTGCGTTCTGATAGGACAATAACTTGTCCTAAACAAGCTATTTGGTTGGTTCATAATCTTATCTGACCACCTGCAGTGACTCTTGCATTTGTATCTGCTCTCTGCTGTTGCTCTCAATTCAGCCTCCTGAACCCCTATGGCCACCTTAACCCTTTCTTAGCCTTTCTGTAACTTATATGTGTATATTGTTGTGTAAAGTGGATGTGTGACTCGAATGGTATAGATCTTAGTAATTAAATCTAGAATAGAAGCACTTGTGATTGCCTGGCTTATCACTACCAGGTGACCCATGAGTGCCTGGTGAATTGCAACCAATAAAAATGATATAGCTTGTGAACTTATTGTGATCCAGTGAATTCTGATACTGTGGAAAGACACAGATATGCTTGGTCTATATTTATGGCATAGCTCACTCATAGCATCTGGTGTTTCATCATCATTGGATTTAGATTGCACCCATTTGACAAGAATGAAACTTAAGTGATGACATCAAGTCTTCCACGTCTCATAGCAGGGTGCACTGTATTTTCATTTGAAAATATAGTATATTATGCAAAGTGTTTGTTTTGGGGATGATTCTGTAGAAGTCATATTTAGATATAAAAGTAAGCAAGCTGGGTGTGGTGGTGCACACCTGTAATCCCAGTACTTGGGAGGCTGTGACAAGAGGATCATAGGTTCAAAGACAGCATCAGCAAGTAGTGAGACTCTCATCAACCTAGCGAGACCATGTTTCAAAAGAAATATATATGTATATGGCTGGGGGTGTAGCTCAGTGGTAGAATGCCCCTGGGTTCAACCCCTAGTACCACACATGCACATGTGCACGCGCGCGCGTGCACGCGCGCACACACACACACACACACACACACATGCACATTTTATATATATACCTGGAATATATATACATATGCCAGGCATGGTAGCACACGCTTGTAATCCCAGTACTTGGGAGGCTGAGACAGGAGGATTGCAGGTTCACAGCCAGCCTCAGCTACTTAGTGAGGCCCTCCGCAACTTAGTGAGACCCTATTTCAAAAGTAAAAGAATAAAATAGGGCTGGAGGTATAGCTTGGAGGTAGAATGCCTCTGGGTTCAATCCCCAGTACCACAAAATAAATAAATAAATAAATAAATAAATATTAAATATATATATATATATATATATATATATATATATTAAAATAGTGTTGGGGGGTGTAGCTCAGAGGTAGAATGCTCCTGAATTCAATCCTCAGGAAGAAGATGAAGACAAAGACAAGAAGAAGGAGGAGGAGGAGGAAGAGGAGGAGGAGGAGAAAGATGGAAGATGGAAGGAAGGAAAAACAGCTCCCAAATGAACCATAGTAGGAAAAACTGAATAATGGAGTTATTTTACAAGATGACACCATAACCTGGGGCTGTTTGGTTTTGTTTTTTTCTTCCCATCTTCCACGCTTTTGTGTGTATAGTCCTGAGTGAATGTAACCCCACTTAGCTTGTAAAACTTTTGTTTTTGGTGTTGGAAATTGAACCCAGGGGCATTCTACCTCTGAGCTACACCCTTAGCACCATTTTATTTTTTTATTTGAAAACAAGGTCTCACTAAGTTACTGAGAGCTTCTCTAAGTTGCTGAGGATTGGTGATTCTGCTGCTGTCTTGGCCTCTCAAGTACTGGGATTATAGATGTGCACCACCATGCTCAGTTTAGCTTGTAAAACTTTAAAAATCATGTATTATGAGGAATTGAATTCTGTGTTAATATCTTTATGATATATCCATAAAATGGATTGCTGGGCCACCATTAAAATGATGATTTCTAATCCTATTAACAGACATGAGAAGATGCCCAGAATAAAGTTTAAAAAGCAGGGTCCGAAGTAGTAGTAGTCATAATCCTGTTTTTGTAACAAAACCACACAAAATAGAAATAGAAATAAGATAAAGACAGACACATACAGGGAGGGAGAGAGGGAGGGAAATATCTAGAAAGACGCATACCTGATTATTTCTAAGATTCAGTATATGGGCAAATTTCATTGTTATCCATCTATATTTCTGAAATTTTATAAGAATTATTACTCATGATCAACACAACAATAAAGAAGCTTCCAATGTGAAAAAAGAAATCTGCTTGTAAAATGAGTTTGGGCCGCTTTGTGGCCCTTCCTCAGAAGCACCCCTTACATGTCCCTTCCTCTTATTCTGTCTCCTACCAGATGCCCACACTGTCTACATCCTAAAAAGGAAGGGAATGCCGCCAATTCCCTGCTTTGCACCTCACCATTTCTCTGCACTACTCCAAACGTTGCTGGCTTGCTCCTCTCAAAGGAATGGGCCTCCTTCCCCCTTTCCCAGGCCCCTTTTCTCTGGTGTATCCATCCCCCTCTTATCTCTGGATTCCTCTCCTGCAGAGAGGCTCAGGACTCTATCCAGAAGCCTTTCCCTCCCTGTCCATCCACCTAGACTTGCCAGAGGCATCCACCTTGGCAGCTGCTGTCTCCTCGCTAAGCCTTGAGGTCAGCTTCCCCCTCCTCCCCCACAACACTGTGCTCTTTAATGCGCTTCAATCAAACAGTGCATTTTCCTTTTGTTTCCTAGAAGGCTCCCCCAGCACTGACATCTGCAGTGGCCTTTTTGAAACACCCTGTCCCCTGGGCCAGGCTGCAGCCCTGGGTTTCCTCTCTCCTCTCCACACCTTCCCAAATGGGTTGTTCTCCTCAGCTCCGCCCTGGTCTCCTACTGTCCGCTTTCACGTCCTTTCCCTGGATGACCCGCCTATTAGAGGCTGTCAGGTTCCCTGCAAACCTCCAAGATTCCTCTTTCAGCTGAGCATTTAGTCTTTTCTGACACATGAGAGAGACGACACTGGCATTTTCACTTCCTCAACCATTTGCCTGCTAAGTCCAAGTAATTCTACCCTGAAATGCCTCTTTTTTTTTTTTTTCTCAAGTGCTGGGAATCGAATCTTGCACATGCTAGGAAAATACTCCACCACTGAGCTACAGCCCCAGCCTCTAAATGCTTTTTTTTTTTTGGTCCAACTTTATAGAAATATAATTTATAAATAAGAATTGTATGCATTTACAGTGGTGTCCCTCTTCTCCCACTCCACTGCCCCTGCCTGGCTCAGGCCTTCGCTTCCTTGGGTTCTGACAGAATTCTCCTCCTCGGTCCAATCGCTGGGCTTTCCAAGCTCCCCCTCAAGCTGTTACTGGAGTTCCCTTCCTGAAACATGGACCTGACCGTGCCATTCCTCTGCCCCACTAGCATTCAGATTTTCTACAGGATGCTTGCTCCATGGGATATTAATAGCCCATTTTTTAACATTTTTTTAAAAGCCCACAGAAGTTCGATTTATTGATAAACGTTGGGTTAAACAAAGTCCAACAGGCTCCTCTACTGATGCTCCTCATCAGAGTCCACCACTGGTCAATGAACACGTCAAATCTCCAAGACAGAGCTTGTAAGCATAGTCTTTCTCAAATTTATTTGGCCTCAGAATTCTTTCAATTTTCACAGAGCATTCACACTTCAGGAAAGATTTTTGAGTGGGCAGGGCCACAAGATGGAACAGCCTAGGTCCCTGAGTCACTGCTTGGAGCTGACTGCCCAGGAGACAGGCCTACCAGAGGCACCTGTGCCTGACCATTGGGTGGGTGAGAAATAAACTTTATTGTGTTCAGCCACTTAGATGTCAGGGTTGTTGGTTATAGCAGTTAGCCTATGCTGTCTGATACATAATGCGTGTAGTTTTTTAAGTTATTTGCCAAAGAATAGATTATCTTTTTCAGCCTGGGGTGTTTTGTTACAAACAATAATAGGTCACATGGATTTCACCCTTATTAAGTGGTGGGCACTGTGATAAGGGCTTTTCAAACATTACCCCATTTAATCCTTTTACCACCCAGTAGGGTATTATTGCCCCACTTCATAGATGGAGAAACTAAAACTTAAAAGGCAAATACTTTGCCAGGCGTGGTGGCGCACGCTTGTAATCCCAGTTACTTTGGGAGGTGGAGACCGGAGGATCCGGGTTCATGGCCAGCCTCAGCTCTCTCTCTCTCTCTCTCTCTCTCTCTCTGTCTCTGTCTCTCTCTTTCTCTCTCTCTCTACATAGTGAGGTCCTCTGCAACTTCGTGAGACCCGGTTTCAAAAATAAAAGCATAAAAAATAGGGCCGGGGGTGTAGCGTGGAGGTAGAATGCCCCTGGGTTCAATCCCCAGTACCACAAAAAAAAAAAAAGAAAGAAAGAAAGAAAAAAAAGGCAAATACTTTGGAGACAGGAGGCCCAGGATTTGAATGCCAGTCATTTTGTTCCTGGGTCCTTGATCTTAGTCACATCAAGGTTCTGCCTCCTGAGTCCAGGTGATGAAGTCGGAGATGCTTGGTTTCAAGTGCAATTTGGTTAGTTACTGTACTAACAGAACATCTAGGTAACTTTCTTACTTCCAGTCTTTTTTATTTAGACCAATGGTCTAAATAATTTTGCTCCCGTAGGGGGACATTTGGCAATATTTGGAGACAATTTTGGTTGTTACAAATGGGAGATCATACTCGGAGGTAGTGGGTAGAGGCCAATAACATCCTATAGTGATCAGGGCAGCCCTACAACAAAGAACTGTCTGCTCATGACGTAATAATGCCAAGGTTGAGAAATCTTGAACTAGACATTTTATGTGTTTAGTTGACAAAGCCCAAAAAGTTCAGAATAAATCCATGCTCTTGTTTAGAATAAGAAGTATGCTTTAAAATTCTGCTTTATACTTTAATACCTAAAAGAGCAAGAAAAACAATAGCCAACAAGTAGCTTTTGGTGCCCTGAGATGGTGAGTGTTGACCATTTTGTAGGGAATCCAGCACAAAGAATATTGGCCACAGATAAAGAATTAGGTTTAGCAGGACCTCTGGAACAATATATGGTGCAGAATAGCAATTCCTCTAGAAAGAATGCCAAACATTTTTGGTTTCCTAGTAACGTAATTTTCCTGAGATTCCTCTCATCAATTTGCAGCATTTCTACACCTATTTTAAATCAAGGCAACAAAAGAAAATTAAAAAAGAAGAAGACAGAATCAGAGCTTGTTGGGGCAGGAAGAAAACCTAAAGGACATCTGGTCTATCCCCTGCTCACTCCTTCTGGCATACAGCGCTCCTGTTTCAATAGCATATGATGTGGGGATGTCACCAGCACAAAGATCCCAGTCCATTTCCAGAACATAATGTCAGAAAGTTCTCCCTCCCAGGGCAGAAACCTGCCCTCTGAACTCTCTTTTGTGGCTTCTAATTCAGTCCAGATGTTAGGGGGAGGGGGCATGGAGAAGGGTCCAGAGAACTGGGAGTGGGAGGTGTTCTTCAGTGAAAGTTCACTGGGTCCCCACACTGCGCTCAGGACTTTATACACCTCATTTCTAATCTTCCAACAATCTCTTATAGCAACCCGAGGTAACGACCATGCATACCCTCCCTACCACCTCCTGTTGTCTCCTTTTCAGATGAAACATCCAGAGATCTGTTTCCACACAGATTCATTCCTTCGTTCTTTTCTTTTAATTTTTAATTTTTTTTATTTTTTGGTACTGGGGATTGAACCCAAGAGCATTCTACCTCTGAGTTATTCCCCCAGCCTGGTTTTGTTTTGAAACAGGGTCTCACTAAGTTGCTGAGGGCCTCGCTAAGTTTCTTAAGCGGGTCTTGAACCTGCAATCCTCCTGTCTCAGCCTCCCAAGTTCTGGGATCACAGGTGTGCACCACCATGCCTGGCTCCTTCACTCCTTTATTCAGCACATATTTACTGAGGACCTACGATGTGCTAGTCTTGTGCCAGATACTGGTGATACAACAGTGGGCAAAATGGCCTTTCACTACAACAGAGCTGCCCATCCTGTGGGCAAGGGAAGCCCTCAACCTGCAGGCTATTATTATTATCCACAGTAAAAAAAAAAAAAAGTCCCATGCCAGCATGCTACGGGGTAGCCTAGGACATCAGGGACATCGCCCTTAGGAAGCTGGGCAGGTAGGCTGAGATGCAAAGGGATTCACCAGGTGGCGGTGTGTGGAGAATGACAGGCAGAGGGAGCAGCCTGTGCAAATTCCACAGGCTCACTGGGACACTGAGAGCAGGTCAGCGTGGCTGTTTTCAAAGGGAGGTGGGAGCAACGCAAGAGAGGCAGCCCAGACTGTGCGGGCTCTGCAGGGCGTGTGAAGGACTTGGGTCTTGGGCTGAAGGATGAGGACCACTAGAGCTGAGAAACAGCATGGTTGGATTCAAGTTTTAGAAATGAGCAGAAGGCCAGACATGGTGGTACATGCCTGTGACCCTAGTACTTGGGAAGCTGAGACAGGAGGATCACAGGTTCGAGACCAGCCTCAGAAACTTAGCAAGACCTTGTTTCCAAATAAAAAACAAAACAAAACAAAACAAAACAAACAAACAAACAAAATAGGGCTGGGGGCATGGCTCGGAGGTAGAATGCCTTCAGAACAAGAGTACATTTTCAGAAAGAGTTCCATTGAGTTACCATCCCCGCTCCCCCCGAAAAAAGTCTGGAAACATCATCAGAGCAAGAAGCAAATTCTTAGTGGTGGAATTTGAGGCACCACGGCAGGTTATTAGAGGTATTGGTGGCAGGGAGGGCATTCGGGTGCCTTCCAAATCACCCTCTCACTGCCTCCTCCCTGGAGCCCACCACCGCCTCTGGAAGGAGCGAGCTGCCAGCGCGTCTGGTGGACCCTCTCCCAGCCCGTGAAGAGCCTCATCAGCCCTCCCCCGGAAAGTGAGGACACCAAATGAAACAACAGAACACAAATGATGCTTTCTGAGACTGGGGAAAGCTTGCACAATTCTATGTTTTTGTCATTACTTCTGGAAACGGGCGTTGACTTTCCCTATGAGTTTTACATCTGGAGACTGAATGAAACCGGCCTTCACAATTGCACAGGAGCTTCCTCATCTACTGGAAATCTCTTGAAAAACCACGTGAAGTAAATGTGGAAAGCTTTCAAAACTCTGATGCACTGCAAAATAATTTGCCGTTTGAATGCTATATGAAAAAAATTATGTAATTTCCATTTTCATTGCAGGCTCTTGTTGAAACAGCACTGTCTTAATTTATTTTTTTGTTTTGTTTATCACATAGCTGAGCAAGAAGAGGCCTGTGCTCCGCCTGCCAGCAGGGTTTAGGGTAGTTGTTTTGCATGTGCCTTGTACCCCCACCCCTGCCAAACTAGCTAATTAACTCCCTAAGGCTAAGAGAGTCTCGCCTCTCACTGGGTCCTCAGCAGTATCACTGAGAACCTGTGCATCTGAGGGAATCATGGGGAAGGCAGCAGGAAAACAGATCCTGGGGCATCTCAAAAGGTCACTTGGTCTTCTGTCCTGGGTGTCCCATGACTTCAGGGATGAGTCGTAATTAGCTTTGTGTCCCCTGTCCTTGATATCCAGAAGATACTCGGCTAATGTTTGGTGTAAGAGGCTAGGCATTAAGGCCAGGAAAAAGAACATCTAAACACACCAGGAAAATACTACAAAAGCAAGCTCTCGTCTCCTTGGAATTGCAGAGCTCTGGGTCGAGGGACGGCACCATTTCAGACGCTGGCATAGTAGAGCAGTCACTGGTGGTGGGTGGTGGGAGCGAGCCCAGGATCTTCATTCCTGCTGGGCAAGCAACAGAGGCAGGATGCACAGATCTGCTTGTCGATGCCTGGAATTACAGAGCTGTCCCTGCTAGAATTCTCAGTTCAGACCCTCTTTTTACATACATTCAACTGAGAGGGGCTCAGGGGAAAGACAGGTTTGTGTTTCAGTAAAAACTTTACAGCCAGGCATGGTGGCACAGGCTTGTAATCCCAGTACTTGGGTGGCTGAGATAGGAGGATCGCAGGTTCACAGCCAGCCTCAGCTACTTAGTGAGACCCTGTTTCAAAATAAAGAGTAAAAAGTAGGACTGGGGGTGTAGCTTGGAGATAGAATGTCCCTGGGTTCAATCCCCAGTACTGAGGAAAAAACTGAAACAAAAAAACTGTACCCCTTACCAGCCTTGTGACCTTGGGTAAATGACGTAGCCTTTCTGGGCTTCCGTTTCTTCATTCGTGAAATAGCGGTAAGCTGCGGTAATAGCTATCTCCTTGGGAATTTGAGAAAACTAAATGAAATCTTGGCACACGTAGAGCATGATGCCTCACACATACTAAGCACTCAGTGAATTTCCTAAGGGCAGGAGCGGCTTACCCAGAGTGGGCCCTGGCCACGTCGCCAGGTGGAAAGTGTTTGTCCATAACCTCTCTCACAGCTCCTTTGGTGAGTCTATGCAAGCAGGCCCAAGCTTGGGAATGGGGTGGGAGGATGGTTGGGGACAGAGGGGTAAGCAGAGAAGCTGGGACAGGGAAGCTAAAAGAGGTCGCCTAGACCAGAAGTTAAAAGAAATAATAACCACTCCAAGGTACTATAACATCATTTAGTAAGCAAAACAATGAGGCACTTAAGAAAAGTAAAATTTACAGAGCACACACTACCTCCCTAATGCATAGATTCTTTAGGTCCTTTATGTACACAATTTCATTTAGTCTCATTTAATTCTGATAAAAAGAATCCCATGGGCATATGGTTATCTCTGTGTGTGTGTGTGTGTGTGTGTGTGTGTGTGTGTATGAGCACGTGTGTGTGCACGCGCACACGTGGTGCTGGGGATTGAACCTAGGGGCATTCTACCTCTGAGCTATACCCCCAGCCCTATTTTATTTTTTACTTGGAAACAGGGTCCTCGCTAAACTGCTGAGAGTCATGCTAAATTGCTGAGGCTCACCTCAAACCTGCGACCTCCTTTCCCAATAGATCACACCCCATTCGTGTGAGTCTCCTGCAGCTGCAACTCCTCCATGGGGATGGGGTTTAGTTTTGTAACTCATCACATCACAGCCCAGGAGGGCTTCAGTGCCCTGCGTGTGGCAGGCAGGGAAGGCGGAGAGGCGGAGCTGCAGGAGAGGGAACTGTGACAGTCCTTCAAGGGACAGCCTCTTCCGAGGCCCCACTGTCTGAGCTTACACTTTCAGAATGCTGTATTTGGCTTTCTTCCTCCCCTCCCACATGACCACCATTGTGCCTCACCCTTCTCTGGAAAATCATTGCTTCCTCTAGGAGCCTCCCTGGAAACCTGTGGGCTGGGGCCTGGCTGTGGCGAAGCTTCTGCCACTCTCCAGTCTGAAAGCCTGCTTGCTTCTGGGCACTGTCCAGAGAGGCGTGTGCCGCTTTTCCCCACATATGGACGGGAACCAGAGAAATGTGCTCTTGGTACCGAAATAATTCCTTTCAGTGGCTTCAGTCATGAGCAGACAGCCAAGCGTCGTGACCATGGGCTTTTGGGTGGGGCGTAGACATTTCTGCCTTTTGTGTCATGAATTATTCACTGTAATGATACCCCACTTGCTCCCTCCTGGGCCAGGCAGTGATCTGAAGTACCAGAGAGGACCATTCAAGGGTCTAGACACAAGCTGGCATTTATCCGTATAGCACTGCCAAAACTATGACTGAAATTCTCAAGTTTCTCAAATGGCTCAACTGCACAAATCTTTTGGTTCCGTTGGAGTTAACCTTATAAGTAGGTATGGAGCGACTCAGGGCGTCTGATTCGGGTGAGCCAGACAACTTGACCGTGACGGCCATGATGCCTGAAGTTGCACCATCGGTGAGGTGGTTCACACCACTGAACCAAAAGGGATTTTCCCCTGACAAGAACATTCCAGGGTAGATACCTGAAGCAGCTGTATGGGAGTCCCAAGATGAGCTGCTGCCTTCTCTAAATGCAGCCTCAGCTTTTCGCCTGATCTTCTCTTAGTGCAGGCGGGGGGAGGGTCTTAACACAAAAGTTACTTAGGAGGCTGAAGGAGGACTGCTTGAGCCCAGGAGTTTGAGGTCAGGCAACATAATGAGACCCCATTTCAAAAAATATATATATTTTAATATGCTTACCCCTACATGGCTCACTCGCTGGCCTGCCCATGGCTGACAACTCTCCACCCAGTTGTCACCTTAGCCAAAAGAACATCCCTGTCCACTACGTAGAATATCATGCACATCATTCCATCCTCTATCACTCTCCAGCCTCCTTATTTTCTTCATAGTATTTATCACCATAGGAGTGATTACTGGTGAATTTGTTATTCTCTGTCTCCTGCACTCTAATGTCTACGCCATGAAGCATGCACTTTGCTTACTGCAGTATCCCCAAAGTCTAGCCAAACACCTGTACCTGAGCACACATCTGCTCCAATGAATAACTGATGGATTGATGAATTAATGAATGAGTGAGTGAACTGTTAAACCCATCTGCTGCTACGTAAAGAACACTAACATTCCAAATCGGTTCCAGAACTTGCCAGGACTGAACCAGGTCATCGTGAAGGTCATATGCACTAGTTGCCAGTGGATTGGGAACTGGGGAGGAAGAGGCTGGAAGTCTAAAATCAGGGCAGCTGATGCAGGTCAGTTTCTGGTGAAGGCTCTTATTCTTGGGGAACAGATGGACGCCGTGAGTCCCACTCTCACGACCTCATCTCACCCTAATTACCTCCCAAGTTTCCATCCTCAAAATACCAGTACATAAGCCGGGCGTGGTGGCACACGCCTGTAATCCTAGTACTTGGGAGGCTGAGACAGAGGATCGTAGATTCACTGCCTGCCTCAGCTACTTAGTGAGGCCCTCCACAACTTAGGGAGACCCTGTTTCAAACTTTAAAAAAATAGGGCAGGGGGTACAGCTCAGAGGTAGAAAGCCCCTGGCACCAAAAAAAAAAATCACACAGAGGCTAGGACATCACATATGAATTTGTCATGACACCATGGTTACACACATGTCAGCGTCCAGTGGAAAATCCACCAATCCCTGAATATATCCAAATATCTGGAGTCTTTAATCAAGTAGATAAATCACCCATACATGTGAATTTTTCACTTTCTTTCTAGCTTCATCTTATAGCTAAAATTTAAGCTGGAGATTATGACATAGATATAAATAGACCCAGAGCATCATTATATATAATTTGGAAGGGTTTCGCGGACATACATCTGTAAGCAGTTCGGGAACACTTTCAAGCTGTGTTTACATGATATCAAACATCTGGATGAAAACTGAAAAAAAAAATAATCAATTTGGATTGGAAACAAAACAGAAGTACAAATCTGAGCGCACTGGCCCTCAGAATTCTGAATGCAGAGCTAGTCCCCATACCCCAGGAATGAGATAATGGTGCACAAGAAGGGCTATTGAAATGGCCAAGCGGGAGAGAGGGCTTCCGTGGGAAGAAGACAGACTTTTAAAAAAGAACTCCATTATGCAGACAGGGGGTGGGAAGGGATGAAATCAAAGACTAGAAAACATGACAAATAGGAATCTTGACCAAACTGCTAGAACCGGGAGCCTTGAAGCTTGAAGGCAATGATTTTAGTTCAATTGAAAATCCATTAAGTCTTTGCTATCAGGAAGAGGGGCATTTGGGAAACTCAAGCTTCCAGGTAGCCATGAATTATTCCTTTAAGCTTCACAACTTATTTTCAGTCTTTCAAGTAGAAACCTTCCTAAAACATGGAACTTATTTATTCCCTGGGCCTCTTAAAGAGAACATATTGCACCTAGACCCCTATTCTAGCCTCAGTGTGTACAGAAACCATGTCACTTACCCTTGTGTCTCAGTGGTCCCTGGTAAAGGACCCCAGGGCCCTGGAATTCCTGTCTCTGCTTCTTTCAGAGCTCTCATTTCTCTTTCCATCATTCCTTGGGTTTTTGTTCTTACGAATAGCTTCTGTCAGAAGCAGACTCTGAGATCAGGATTTGAGGGCAAGTTGTGTGCTTGGGAAGTGATCCCAGGAAACCCAGTGGAGGCTGGCAGGGAGACAGGAAAAGGGAAAGTGGCCAATCCAGGTGCTATTTAATAAGAGGCTACTTATCCCTGGAGGTGGCTGGGGCTCAGTCCTCTGGGACCTCTATAGCACTGTGCAGAGCTGTCCCACACTAGGGGGAGGAACATAGATTTTTATTCCCAAATCCTACCCACCATTCTTTGAGGGATGTTCTTCAGTTCCACGGCACTTTCAGAAGCATGCAGGTGTTTGCAATGGGAAGGAATCATCAGTGCGGCAGGAAGGTGGATAAGAGCCAAAGCAGGCCTGGAAGGTGCTCCTACACTCCACTGTGGTGCTCCACCCCTCCAGAACTTTTGAGTAAAGAAAGAAGATTAGACAACGATTGAGAGCATAAGAGACTCTCCATGCAGTAAAAGATCCCTTTCAAATAGCTCAGGGCCTTTACTTTCTGTGTCTCCCTAGATCTTGGTTATATTCTTAAAAGATGCTGTAAGGCAATTGGTAGTTAAAAATATTGTGGTCCCTCAAAAACTCCAAGTTGATCTTGAATCAAAGTAAGAGTACACTAAATGGCAGGTTGTGTTAGGTAAACTCTCTGCAGATGAAAACTGATTTATTCTTGTTACTTAAAGTAATGGGAAATGGCCAGACATCAGAAAGAGTCAGTGTGCAGGTTGGCCTATTGTTCCAAGAGAGACAACTGAAAATGGGGAAACTGAGGCAAAACTCAAACACACTGGCTTATGCTGGCACACTGGTTCTTTTGAATAGGGCCAAAGGGGAAACTGTGGGTCGATGGATTTGCAGAGGCCCAGGGTATGAGGCATGCCAGGTTATAAACAAGACTCATCTTTGGGGGGAGGGAATGGAGGGAGATTTGGTCAGGACAGACTCAGGAACTAGCAGGGAAGTCTTTGGGGGGTGGGCAGGGAAATATGGTGCTCAGAACTGGCTTCTAAAGGACAGGCAGCCCTTGACGTATACCAAGTTCATGAACATCTGGGACTAAATCCAGGTGTCTTCATTCCAACACAGTAGAAATGACCCAACACTTATTCATCCAGAGGCCAAGCCAAGAAGAGGATATGGGTCCCAGAACACAAGGCCATGCTGGGCAGAAGTTCCCATGAGGATAATTAAGGGGAGAAGAGCCTGAGACCAAGCCAGAGAGTCAAAACCTGCAGCCGCCACAGCAAAGAATCCCAGCTGGCAGGGAGGAGACAGATTCTAGGCTGGGAGGAGGAGGCTCCGGGAGTGGACACACCAGGGATGTGCCCCAGCAAACAGAGCCAGAGACATTGAGTGTGGGGCCAGAGTGGACATGGGCCAGGACACAGGTCAACTCTGGCTAGTTCGTTGTTTTGGTATGTATTCAGGGCTCTCCTGTGGGTGGGAGCAGAGCGTGACAGCAAAGAGGCAGGCTCTCACACAAGAAAGAACGATGGTTACAGAAGCTTGGCTCTGGATTTGAGCAAGGCTGGAGAAGGGGCAGCCCATCCAGAGGGTGATGCTGCCCCAACCAAGATGCCGGTAAGGCTAGGCATGGTGGCATGCACCTGTAGCCCCAGCTACTCAGAAGGCTGGGCTCCTTGAGCCTGGGAGTTTGAGACCAGCTTGGGGGATATAGCAAGACCTTGACTCAAAAAAAAAAAAAAAAAGAAGAAAGGAAGGAGGAAAGCAAAGGGTGAAATTAAGAGATCTGTGGAAGAAACAGCATTAGAATTTGGTAGGACTTTGATGCCAGCATAGAAGTAAGACAAAAATAAGGGAACTAATTTTGACACAATGGGTCTGGGAAACTGGGAGGCAGCTGGCACCTTGGGTGACAGTGGAGACTTTGGAAAGATGAATTGTGTGGAGCTGAGAGTCCACACTGCACTGACGCTACTCTCCACTCTCTAAGAGAAGAAGGAGGTGTGATGGGACCGTGGTTCCCAGTTTCTGAGGGAAACCGCTCTTTCCTTCCAGTAACTCACTCCCCTGTTCCTGTTAACTTGTGCAGCAACATCACCTCTAGCAGGGAAGAAGGCAGGTGTCCCATACACTTGTTTTGGGGGACAGAACCTCAGCATTTGATCTTTGGACTTAACAACTTCATCAAAAGAAATTAAAGTACCAGTTATAGGAATGTGGAGCATGAATTGAGTTCCTGAGCTCCCAACAATTATGTGCCTGAGACAAAATCCACATTGGAAGAAAGTAACAGAGTTTGGAAGGATAGAACAGGATTAAGTGAACTGGAAAAATGGTGTTAACATGTCTGTGTTGGGGGAGACTAGTTCACTTCACTGTGACTCAAATATTATATTGTAACATTATCCTGAAAGAGCTTCAATAAGTCTAAGTGCTTGTGATTGTCTAGATATCACAAATTTGGCAAGATAAAAAAACCAGCTAAGACTGACACTAACAGCCAAAGGGAAAATGTTGCTGAAATGCTGGAAGCGTCCATGGGATAATATGGGTTCATCGTTTGAATTAAAATAAACATGATATTCTTGGCCAATGGAGGATTTCCCATCTCTGCAATTGTGTTTAAAGTGTTAAGATACTCAGATTCAGTCAAGAGTTCAGGGAGTAATAGACATAGGCCCAGGGAACCCGCTAAGAGATGACATTAACTTACATCTTTCCTCAAAGAATGATCAAAGGTTTATGGCAATCAGTGCTTGGAAGATTCCTCCCTTAGAAACATGGATGGCTCCAACTAGGCAGATAGCTTTGAACCTAGAGAGAGGTTCAATGGCCAATGGAGAGATTAATGGCCAATGCTAAGAGAAGACTTGAGAAAGAAAATGTTGGCTAGACAGGAAAGAGAAATAGAAAGTTTGAAAACCCAGGAAAAATGGGAGAGAGGAGCAGGGAAGGAGTTGATAAGATGAAGAAATTGAAAAGAGATGTTTGTCAAGTCCTGCTTGTGATAATTCATTCCAGGTGGAGATGGGCTGGTAGATGAGGTGAAAAGAGGTGCAAGATCAGTACGGGGGACAGAGTATGTCGAAGCTGATTGAAAATAGGATGTAGTAGCCCAGCGTGGTGGCACACGCTTGTAATCCCAGTACTTGGGAGGCGGAGACTGGAGGATCCGGGTTCGTGGCCAGCCTCAGCTACTTAGTGAGGCCCTCTGCAACTTCGTGAGACCCGGTTTCAAAGTAAAGGATAAAAAATGGGCCGGGGGTGTAGCTCAGAGGTAGAATGCCCCTGGGTTCAATCCCCAGTACCGCAAAAAAAAAAAAAAATGGGATGTAGTAAAGGAGATTAGAAGGGCCATAAAAGAGAATAGTAATACGATGTGATATCCTAAAACAAGGCCAGAGACCTGGGTTCGAGTCCCAGTTTGTCCCTAATTTTGGGCAAGCCACTCCTTCTTTCTGAACTTGTTTATTCATATCTAAAGTGATAGGGTTAGACTGAATGACCTTGAACATTCCTTCCCCCTTCTCAAGCCCTCTATTCGACAAATGTTACGAAATCAGAGACTTACATAAATGGAACCTTCCAGATTAGAACATGTATTTAGCTTCTCTGAGTAGAAAATGTTTTGAAGGGAGGAATAAAAGGTTCCACTCAATACTTGGCGAGCAATGTTTGTTCTGTAAAATAATTAGCATGTAGGCATTATTGAACTGGGTTCTCACATAATTACAAGAGAACTAAAAGAAAAAAATTCAGGAGTCTCAATCATCCCTTCCATAGATCAGAAGAATGATTAATATAAACCATGGGATGATGGGTAATAAAGATATATGCAAGCCGGGCGTGGTGGCACACACCTATAATCCCAGTACTTGGGAAGCTGAGATAGGGGGATCACAGGTTTGAGAACAGCCTCAGCAATTTAGTGAGGCTCTCATCAACTTAGTGAGACCCTGTTTCCAAATAAAAAATAAAACAGGGTTGGGGGTATATCCTGGAGATAGAAGCCACCTCGGTTCAATCTCCAGTACCAAATATACATACATATACATATATACATATACATATATACATACATATATATGCAGAGCTGCCTGTAACTCCAGTACTTGGGAGGCTGAGACAGGTTCAAGGCCAGCCTCAGCAACTTAGTCCCTGTTTCAAAATAATATAGGGCTGGGGGTGTAGCTTGGAAGTAGAGTGCCCCTGGGTTCGATACCCATCTCCCAAAAAAGATAAATGCAGGATAGAGCCAACTAAATGAAAGGCATGCTGGGCCAGAGACCAGGAGCCTTGAGTTCTAGTCCCAGCCCTGCCACTTCCAGGACTTGGGCATATCATTTCCTTTCTGTATCTCAGTTTTCAAAGGGATTCTAAAAATCCTGGACTCCAGCCTCCCACTACACTCCAACCAGGACCATCCAGTTGTGATCACTTAAAAACTCACTTCTTCCTGTGTGGCTGTACCAACAAGGTCTAAGTAGGAAAGCATTTTATATATTTTCAAAGGCAATAATGTAATGCAGGGAACTGGCTACACGGGTCATGGAAGAGCTGAGAAGCCAAAGAGAGGCCAGCAAGGCAACCTATCCATTAGCAATGGCAGGAAGCCACTGCCACTCAAGCTGGAGGGACAAAGGAGAGGACTTGCTGTTACTGGAGCCAGAGACTGGGGTCGCCCCATGCAAGCTGGAACATAGAGCATGGTGGGAGCCGAGGCCACAGAGGAGATACTGCTGCTATCAGAAGTGCCAAGACTCGGGGAGAGAGGATTGGGGAGCATGTCCTTGCTGCTCCTTCCCCTGCCCTCCGACCTGCGGGGGCCTCCCATTGGCTCCAACCAGCCAGAAACCAGGAGCCAGGCTGATGCAGCCCACCGGGTTAACCCCTCTCCCAAACAGAACAGGGAAAGCGTGAGGATTGGATCTAAGGACAGATAGGCCAGAACTGGCCCCAGATACAGATTCTACCTTCTTGTAACTTCTATCTATTAGCACCACATCAGTCTAGACTGTAAGTCTTTATGTGTTTGAGGTCATTCATCTATTCACTTCTTGATTTTTCCTTCCCCAGGCTGATGTTTAAACTTCTTCATACAGAACGGTGTCCAAACCTCTTTCATCATCCTGGTTCTCCCTCTTCTGGGAGTTCCCTGTGCTCATAAGACCCCAGGTGTCCCTAATACCAACTCCAATACACAAGGACTTATCATTGCCCTTCTTGTACCAATACAACTATTACCCCACTGTTGACTCATGTTGATCTTATGGACAACTTGCACCCACATGTCTTTTCCACAGGATTCCACTTCTTCCCTGACTTATCCTAGCAGGGTAATCTGCACATTTGGTAAGCAGAACCACCAAATTCTTCTACTAAATCACTCATGTTGTTTTGGGGGGGAGAATAGACCAGATCTGAGGGTACAGCTCTGCGCCACTCCACTGGAGACCCTCCAAGTTGACTGTGAGCCATGAATCAAGGCTCGTTGGATAAGATTGTTTAGCCAGTTCCAGATTCACCTAGCAGCAAGGTAAATGTGTAAGACTTCACTAAATCACACTTAAATCACAACATATGAATATCTGTGCAGTCTGCTCCCTTCATGTTGAATTCGAAACAGAGGGCTGCTCAGTTAACACTTACTACATTGAACTTGAAATTATCTGATTTACACACCTAATGACCTGTTTAAAGAAAGTTAACATGGTTGTTTTAGCAGGGCATGATATTAACTCATGTTGGTTGCTGGTGATGACTGTTTTCTTCTTTAAATGGTTATAAACCTGTTCTGGGCATTTGCTAGAGATTGACAAAAATGTCACCAATTGGGTTGGCTATTTATGGAGTCCATTCCTTTCTTTCATTTGAAAACTGGGACAACATTGCCCTTATCCAGTCTCTGGCTACTCTTCTATCTTCCTGAAAACTACAGAGACTCTAGTTGTTCTTGAAGCCTTGTGAGACTTGACTCTGTCTTCTCTCCCATGGGAATAATATTGACCCTTCTCATGCCACAGAGCTATGTAAAAACCCGAGAGGATGGGAAGGCAGTGTGCACAGATAACACAATCACTTCGGGTGCCTACGTGAGAACTATGTGGCTGCTTGGAAGAACGGTCTCAATGCAGCTACACAGTCATGTCCTGCAGCTCCCAAAGTGAATGCCGTATGTGGGACCAGACACCATACGCCATCATGGGGACTCCCAGTGGGAACAAACCTATGATCCTGGTGCTGCTGTCTAAAGACTTACAAATAAATAAATAAATAGGAAGCTAGGCCAGGGTGCAATCGAGGGTGGACCCATGGGTTTTCTTATCTCTCCCTCTTTCTCAATTTCCTTCTTCTTCTGAATCAATGCTTTAGAGTCACTATAACTGCATTAGCTACTTGGGAAACTATCCTGTAGATAGCTCACAAGGGCAGAAGTAAAGCGCTCAGGAGAACAGCCTAATGCCCATGTTGCCAGCCTCATCCACCCTCTGCCTCCTATAAGGTGTCTCTACTCAGACACACAGAGAACACACCCACAAAGAAAGTGTGAAAAGAAACTTTCTACTCCTCTCCTAAATGGATAGGAATCCCCTCTGGACTCAATTGATAGGTAATCAATATGAGTATAAACTCAAACCACCTATCCTCTCCCTAGAGGGGACCATCCCCATGGAAATTCTTAATAATCTTAAAGTCTCAGGATGTATATACAGCAATTATGTTGTTACCTGCAATTTTTTGTCTTCTCCCTTCCAAGGAGGTCATTGAAGGTTCACAGACATTGATTAAAGATGTGTGCAAAGATCTATGTGAGGATATTTACTGATGCTATTATAGCAGAAAAAATCTAACTGCCCAACAAGGGAGGATTGTTGAAATACATTATGATACACCCATCCAACAGATTGCTGTGCAGCTATTAAAAATCATGCTGTCAAAGAGTAGATGGAATGAGGCTCACAACATAATGGTAAAAGAAAAAAGCAAGTTACAAAAGCAGAATGCTATGCATACAAAGAGAAATTTTCCAAAAGCTACATTAACAGTGATCACAACTAGTAGAATTATAAATGGATTTTTAAATTTTCCTCTTTTTTGCTTCTATATGTTTTCCAGATTTTCTACAGTAATGTGCATTGCTTTAGAAATATGGAGTTGGAATATGAAGACCTTTTTCTTTTCTTTTCTTTTTTTTTGCCAGCAAGAAAGACACAGGAAAGTCCCTGTTTGCAAGGCTGCCTTCTAGCACCTTGGAGGTTGTATGGATATGAGGCCAGCTTAAGGCCTGCTCTCCAGTTTACCTACAGTTCCACAGAGGCTGCCTGGCTCTGGACTGAAGCTCCATTGGGATCAGTATCTAACTTGAAATAATCTGAAATCCCAGACAGGAAGACTGTAGGTTTGAAGCCAGTCTCAGCAACTGAGCGAGACTGTTTCAAAATAAAAAATGAAATAGGGCTAGAGGTGTAGTTCAGAGGTAGAATACCCCTGGTTTCTATCCCCATTACCAAAAAAAAAAAAAAAAAAAAATATATATATATATATATATATATATATATATATATGGTCATCCTGCCAACCTCTCATCCCAGGGCCATGGGCCACTCAGCCCAGAGAAAAGGGCAGTTGCAAAGCCCGAGGGATTTCAAAGCAGAGCAGTAGCCCTGTTGTGTGAGAGGAATCTCCCTCCTTCCTGGTACTGCTGAAGGTTTGCAGACAGCTCCCTTTCCATCCCACAAGAGGAGACAGGCAGATGAGTCACCACACTTGCTCAGATTAAAGGAGTATTATTGTGTTAGCAGAAATGGATCTATTTTATTATCTGTTTCTTGACACCTTACAAAAAGATATGCTTTTCCCACCAGACAGGCAATTTCCTTAAAAAGCCAGAGATTCTGTTTGCCGAAGTTAAGAAATGACCAATGAAAATGAGAAACTGTTGTGTTTGAAGAGCTGCCAGGCTGAAAATATGTAGTGCAAACACTGAGGAAGGTGGTTAGTGACCCTCAGATTCAAGTCTGCAGAGCGATGCCATCCTTCTAAAAATATAGAGAGGAACTACGGAAAACCATTTCCCTTTCACTTTACTTAAGAGTTTTGTTTTTAAAGAAAAACACGAGGATAGTTTGTAAAGGGAGATGCACCACCTCGGATTTCACTGTTTTTCATGGAGGTGAGAGTCATCGGATACTATTTTAAGGATTTCCTTCTCTAACGCAGATTTTTCCATACTGGGAGGACAGATAAGGTACATTCTACTAATGTTCCTCATCAAACGCACATGCGTGCCAGCAATAATTTCCCCTTGTCTTGTTGTCTCATGACAACAGATTACATATCATAGGAAATTGGAACGGAGACGCTATTTAGTTTGGATCTCTCTTTTCCATTATTTAATCCCACACTCAATCTTTCATCCTATGTCTGCCTCCTTTTGTAAAAATATACTATAAGTGAATATTGGAACAACTAAATGAATAGGTATTGTTATATGAAGACTTATCTCATAGACCTTTCAGGACACTTTGACCAGTTCTTCCTCCTCCCAATCCCACAAGCACTTATCACTGGTATTCAGTAGAGTCCAGATGGCTGACGGGCATATCTGTCTTGTAAACGTGCGTACCCACTACTTGTTTACTGTTGATCACGTTCCAGTCCATGAGTTTCCCTGTTTAAGTTTTTGCTGTTATACATAGATATGTCAGTGCAGCTCTTACTCTGCAACCCAGACCACCTGTCGACTGGAAAATACCAACAAATAAACAGAAGCAAAAAAGCTTCCACCAAGTGCAAAGAAATAAGGTCTAAGGCAACTGAGAAAGTTCCAGATTCCTGTTGTTGAATCCAGACACAGCCATGAGAGGAAGGTGTATGCCTTTTCAATTTGATGTGCTCTGTTCTGCAAAGATGTCATCATGGTTCTTAGGACTGCAAAGCGATTACAGCAAACTTTTTGTTGTTGTTGTTACTGGGGATTGAACCCAGGGGCATTTTACCTCTAAGCTACACTCCAGCCTTCTTTATTTGAAACAGGGTCTTGCTACATTGCTGAGGGCCTTGCTAAGTTGCTGTGGCTAGCCTTGAACCTGCGATCCTCCTATCTTAGTCTCCCAAGTACTGGGATCACAGGCATACACCACCACACCCAACTTAGAGCAAACTTTTAAAATGACTCCAGCTGTTCATGTTCTGAATATTAATTTGTATATGAATTCTGCCATTACTTTTTAATTTTCATTTAAAAAAGCGATTTAACATATTTTGTTTTTCCAAAAAGGACCCATCAGATGAAAGAATTAGTGTTCTTCTCACTTATCAAATATTAACTATGTGCCAGACATTGGGTAATAGCTCCCACACTTATCATTTCATCTACTCCTTTACAATCACTCTATGAAGGAGAAGCCAATATGAGAAGACCAAGAGTGGTGAAGCCCTTGGCTCAAGAGCACACATCTAGTGCAGGCACTCTGACCATTTCATCAAACTCCATCCAACTTCTATCTCAAGCCCATACATTTGGCCATCCAGGAAGCTTGTTCTGCTAACACAAAACAGAGCTGTACTTGCAGTTGGGGAAGCCCACACCTTTACTAAAGGAGGCAGCCCCCCAGCTGGACGAGAAGCCAAAACTCACTTGTGACATTGGGACCCAGCAGTCAGGAACAGGTGTCACAGCAGACAGTCCTGATTTCAAGTCCCAGCTCACCCTCTCTTTGGTCCTAAGATCACAGGGAAGTTATTTACTCTTTCTGAGACTCAGTTTCCACATCTATAGAATGAGAATAACAATAGGTTGCATTGGACAAAATTGCCAACTTTCAGCCATTTTTTTTTCTTCCAGAAAGCATTTTCAAATGGTTCAGCCTAAATTCATCACTGGGAGTTGTACAGAAGAAATAAGTGCACACAAGAAATACTGTCTAACGTCGCCCTGTAGTAGATGTTCTCTTCCCGACTTCTTTCTGCTCAGGGCAATAGTTTGCGATCTCTGCGAGGGCTTTCTATGCAGAGAAGCCAGTTTGAGGTTATGTAAGAGCCGGAGCCTATAACTCAGAGAGGCAATAAAACTGCATGGATAATCAAGAATTAACAAAGGCCTTGCTGCTCTGCTCATTTCCCTCTTGGTTTCCTCTCTTAATTAGTACATAAATTTACAAATGCTTTTTTATTTCTTTTTCTTTAGAAAGTGGGATAGAGATGTTGAGAAAGTTCAAGCACTCTGTTTAATCCAGCGGTTCCCAAATTTTGCTGCATATTAGAAACACCTGGGGACCTGTAACACCCACCACCACCACCACCACCGCCACCACCAAAACATCTCTGAGATGTGACTTAGGCATTCCCGGGTGATTCTAATGTGCAGTGCACTTCCAGAATCATTGTTTAAATCCCATCAACTGGGTACTGGGTACTGGGGGTTGAACCCAGGGGCATTCTACCTCCGAGTTACACCCCCAGCGCTTTTATTTTGGAACAGGGTCTGTTGGGTTGCTGAAAGTCTAGATAAGTTGCAGAGGCTGGACCTCGAACCTGAGACCCTCCTGTTTCAGCCTCCCAAGTAATGGGATTAAAGCCGCACTCCCGGCTAAGAAAAGGTTTTAAAATCGATTTAGCCCGGTGTCGTGGCGCATGCCTGTAACCCCGGGACTTGGGAGGCTGTTAATAGGAGGATAGCAGGTTCGAGGCCAGCCTCAGCAATTTGATGAGACCCTGTTTCGAAATTAAAAAAAAAAAAAATAAGGCTGGGGTAAGTCTAGCCCAGAGGTAGAAGGCCCCTGAGTTCAATCCCCAGTGTCAAAATAAAAAAAGTTGACTCTCGCCCCTCCCGTTGAAGTAGCACGGCAGCCTGATTGGCAGGGCGGGTCCGGGTTTCCAGGCGAGCCGGGCTGGCTTCACGCAGGCTTCGGAACCGGCTCCACCGCGCGGGCCGCTGCCGCCCCGCCCAGGCCGCGGAGGCCGAGCTCGCCCGCTGGAGTTAGCACTACCTGCGTGCATTGTTTCCTTCCTCTCCAGGTGACAGCCCTGTATGGGACCCACACGCGATTAGCTTATTGACTCCCTACAATATCCCTATGAGAAGGAAACTCATCCCTTCTCCCCTTCTCCCGCTTTCCAAGCGAGGCGCACGCACGCACACACACACACACACACACACACACACGCACACACGGGTCTCGCCCGAGGTCTCTACGGTGCAGTCGGACTGGACCCCGTGCAGCCCCACAACTCCCCACTCCCCCACCCTCCTCTTCCTCTGCGCGGGTAGGGGTCGCTTTTGCACACAAGAATCCTGCAAACTTCGTCCCACGCAGGGACCGGGGGTCGGCCCGGCGCACCCGCGCACCCTTGCACGGCTTCCGAAGTGCAGGCGCGGGCTGGGGGCGTGGGGAGGAGCGGCGCGGCGGGTGCTCACCCCCAGCGGAGCCGGCGGGGCGTCCTCCCTCCCCCTCCTCCCCTCCCCTCCCCCGCGCCCCGCCCCCTCCCTCCCTCCCTCCCTCCCGCCCTCCCGCTCACTCGCAGGCACCGGCCGGCGGGCTTGGGGCTTGGGGCTTGGGGCTTGGGGCGCGGGCGGCGCTGCCTCTGCGGAGCCGCCCCCTGGCCGCACCGCCCGCCCGCCACGCTCCCGGGCTCCGGCGCCCCGCAGACGGCCGTGCACGCCAGCCCGCAGCCCGCAGCCCGCAGCATGGACTCGGACTCCGGGGAGCAGAGCGAGGGCGAGCCGGCGACCGCCGCAGGTACCGCGGCTGGGAGGGCTGGGGAGCGGGGGCGGCAGGCGCTGAAACCTCGGAGTACTTCCCGGAGCTGCGGGCGGAGGCCCGGGCCCTTGCAGGCCGGGGCGGGGGATCGCTCCGCGCTCTTAGTTTGCTGGGGGCTCTCCCCGCCATCCCGTGCACCGGGGCGCATCTGCGAGCGGCTCTCGGCGCGGCGGGTCTCCGGCCCGGGGCGCGGGTCTCCCGGGCTGGGTGGGGGCGGGGAAGGGCTCGGGAAATCCGCGTCCCGTAGCTGGCTGCAGATGTGCTGTTGCAACACATCTGCCTTTGAAATAACTTTCCGAGCGCCGGCCGGTCCTCGAACCCGGGACGGCGGAGCCACGCTGCAGAGCAGCGGGGGCCGAGGGTGTGACGGGGGGGGCTCTGGGGAGAAAAGCCCCCGCGAGTGGATCGGCAGGAGTCCAGCCGAGGCGATCCGGCGGGGAGAGACTGCTGCGCGGGTAGCCAGGGAAGTGTCGGCGGAGGGGTCCCCGAACGCAGACGCCGGGGCGCGCCGGCCCGCAGCCCGGGGTGTAAGACGCTCCGCCGGCTTCTCGTCATTGATAGTTATCCAAGCAATAGGTGGATGCTTACTTAAGAGAAAAATGAACGTCCTCCCCCGCCTCTCCCTGATACTGAGCAACAGGAGGAAGCCACCCACAACGTGGGTCGACTTAGCTCCGGCTCTGCCCACCTGCGCCAGCCGCTCCGCCCCGCGCCCGCGCCCGCGCCCCGCGCACCGGGGACCCGCGCAGCCCTGAAGGTTAGCCGTGGCCCACGGGCCTGGGACCCTCCCGGCACAGACCGGTGCCTGGATCTGGTCCCCCACTCGTCCTAATATCAGACCTGCGTGCCGAGGGTGGGGACCAATGACAGGAGGTACCAGCCGTCCAGGTGTGGGTGTAGGAAAAGCAGGTTCAGGAGCCAGGCAGGACAGCACCCTACATTTCCTCATTCTCAGCATCTAGCCAGGCTAGGTTAGTATTTCCATTTTGCAGAGGATCAGAGGCTCATGAGGCTCACCCAGACTCATAGCCAGGAGTACCTAGGGCCCAGCGATTCTCATCCTGCTGCGCCCCAACCCCTCCTAGTGCGCCCGTGGCATCACTTTGGGGTGTGTAGGTGGGAAGGGATGAGGCTGGGGACAAGAACGGTGACACATCGCCGAGATGCCTGTACGTAAGGATTACTGTGTGTGTAAGGACCACCTGCTTTGCGTAGGTACGTGTGAATATAATTCATAAACACGCACCCTTTGCATGCCCATGTTTGTGTCTATAAAGCCCTGAGATTTTTCTATACAGGTGGCTTGTGGATCTTCTCTTATCGTTTAAAAGTTCCAGTAGGTGTTCTGTGTGTGTGTAAGTACATTTCTGGCCCAGCGCGGTGGTGCACACTTGTAATCCCAGTACTTGGGAAGCTGAGACCGGAGGATCCGGGTTCGCGGCCAGCCTCAGCTACTTAGTGAGGTCCTCTGCAACTGAGTGAGACCCTGTTTCAAAATAAAGAATAAAAAATAGGACTGCGGGTGTAGCTCGGTGGTAGAATGCCCCTGGGTTCAACCCCCAGTACTGCAAAGCAAAAACAAAACCTAAAGTACATTTCTGGAGTCAGAGGGGAGGGGTGGTGTTGACACTGACACTTTACTCTCTCTAACATTCTTCATGCTACCCCTATCCCACCTTGTAATCTCTTCTGCTGGCAGAGGTGAAGGCGTTGAGGGAGAGGCGCAGGAGGATAAAAAGGCTTAGAAAAGAGGAGGGAGAGACAGGGAGGAGCAGGAGAAACTCCAGGGTCCTTGGCACTTGGGAAAGGGGGGAGTTCTTAGCACCCTGGTGTCTTTTCCCCCAGCCTGCCCCAGTATGGCGTAACCCTGCCTGTGATGTTCCGGTCAGTATGTGTGTTCAGAGGCCCCACACGCTCCCAGCAAGCAGCATTACCAAGGTCAGGTGCGTCTGATGAGGAAGGGGCGGCCAGCTCTCATGAGCCGTCACCACGTGTCTGCACCTTACTGTTTTCTACAGTCATTTCTGTCTTCATGACCATGAATCTCACAAGTTGAACACTTATTTATTTTAATGTCATGAGCCATTCTGCTAAATGGCATTTAGTCTCATTATTTTCAGTCTTAAAGTTTAATCCAAAACTCATGCTAATTCTCCATCTTGCTTTGACTACATCCTGTCAAATGGAAACTTGTTGCAGATTCAGAGACAGGTTAATGACAGGTATGTTATCGGTAGGGCTTGACCTTTGTCTCTGCAAGAAACTCGGCATTGATCTTTGAACCTGTATCTCCTCAAGGTGAAAGGGCCCGTAACTGAGAAAGATAATAGAGTACGTGTGTGTGTGTGTGTGTGTGTGTGTGTGTGTGTGTGTCTGGGTGAGTCATGTACCTACCTTGTAGGGAGCTGAAATGTAGGAACTGCTACCTACCTCCTTAATACCCTTCCCTTTTTGAACTAGTGAAAAAGCTGTAAGATGGACCTTATAAGGTTAACAGACTAAACTCTGGAATCAGAAAGACCTTAGTTTCAATCTCCACCTGAAGGTGAGTTACTTAACCTCTCCAACCTCAGTTTACCCCTCTGTGAAATGGGAATAGCGATAATACCACAAGGAGCTTATGAGAATTAAATATAATACATGAACAGTGTTACTGATGACAATTTAAAAAAGGGGGCTATTATTTTGATTATCACCTGATTGGATTATTTGTAAGAATGTTACTAAGTAATGGACCCCAGAGTTTTGTAAAACATAAATCAGTCGGGCGTGGTGGGGCATGCTTGTAATCCCAGTACTTTGGGAGGCGGAGACCGGAGGATCTGGGTTCGAGGCCAACCTCAGCTCTCTCTCTCCCTGTCTCTCTCTCCCTGTCTCTCTCTCTCTTTACTTAGTGAAGGCCCTCCGCACAATTTCGTGAGACCTGGTTTCAAAATAAAGGATAAAAAATAGGGCCGGGGGCGTAGCGCGGAGGTAGAACACCCCTGCGTTCAATCCCCGGTACCACAAAAAAAAAAAACATAAATCACTAGGCATGTGTAAAACAATTAGTATTATTGTCATTATTATCACATTAATATAATTACCTGAAGAGTTTTGAAATTTTTTCCTTCTCAGCATGTGCACGCCCATGTGTGTGTGAGTGTGTGTGTGTATGTGTGTGTGTGTGTGTGTGTGTGTTGGGAGATGTCTTAGTTTACATCTCTTCTTATTTTAGCTCAAGACATGAAGATGGGGACATTGCACCCTGCTGCTTTCACCAGGCTCTCTCCAGTTCTAGGAAAAGTTGTACGAAGCAGAAAACCCCTTCCTCAATTCACCTTCTAATGTAGAGAGGAGAGGGGTTCCTTCTTCCCTGCTGCTTCAAATGGAAACAGAGTGGTGTCCCCTTCCCTTGGTCTCCTCTTCCCTAGCCCTTCCAGTTGGCAGGTGGTCTAGCCTTCCCCCCTTCCACTTTTGCCCATGGCGGTCACCTCCCTGGTTACTTATTGGCAGAAGAGTGCAGCCTTCTCCATAGACCACTTGCTCCTAACCCCCCCTTTTTTGGTACTGGGGATTGAACCCAGGGGCACTCTACCTCTGAGCTACACCCCCAGTCCTATTTTATTTTTTATTTTGAAACAGGGTCTCACTCAGTTGTGGAGGGCCTCACTAAGTTGCTGAGGCTGGCCACGAACCTGCGATCCTTTTGTCTCAGCCTCCTAAGTACTGGGATTACAAGCGTGCGCCACCATGCCCGGCACCCCCCCCTTTTGTGGTACTGAGGATTGAACCCAGAGACATTCTGCCTCTGAGATACACCCTACCCTACCCCTATTTTATTTTTTGTTTTGAAACAGGGTCTTGCTAGCTTGCTGAGAGTCTAAATTTCTGAGGCTGGTCTTGAACCTGCGATCCTCCTTTCTTAGCCTCCCAAGTACTGGGATTAATGTGCCACCACACCTGGATTCCTTGCCCCTTTCAAGAGACTTGTGCAAAGGTCTCCCCACTGCATGCAGTGCAGATTTCATCCAGCAACACCGTGCAGAGCAGAGTAGAGGGTTGGGAGCTGAGGATGGGATTAGTCTTCATTTGCATTTTTGTTTTGTTTCTTCGGTGTCATTCTGCTGCCTGCAGCTCTCCGCTGCCTTTCCGTCATTTCATGGTTCTTTCTATGATCAGGAAAGAGGCAGAGTTTATGGAACACTGGCTCCACGCCAGAGACCCAACTTGGCAGTCTTCCTTTTGGCAAACCCACCATCCATCGCTCAGAAATCCTAGAGCTTGGTGTATTAACTCGAGAGTGATTGAGAGTCTTTCCTAAGAAGCAACAGGGGAGTAAACATTAGTGATGTCAGCTTTTCTGCCCTCTCTGGCATGGAAGATCAAGATGTTCCACCCAGCTGAGGGTAGATAAGCTCCTTCCACCCATGAGTAGACAGTCTCAAGCAGCTGAGCTATTGGGGCAGCCTTGTGCCCAGGTAGGCGCTGCAGAAAAGCATTTCCATGTGATGGGATGTATGTGTGGTAGGGAATCTCAAAAGAAAAAGAGACCAGGAAAAACAGGAGGCCCCTAACTCTACCCTTCCTATCTCTCTAGGTCCTCAGCTTGGTCCGTGTGAGCAGGAACGACAAGGGGCGCGTAGATTCAATAGATGGCTAAAAAGAGTCAGGCGCTGCTTGAACAAAGGCACAAATGAACAGCGGCAACTGGAGCAGAGGGCATATGCTGGGAGTCCTGGGAGGTAAAACAAAGTGAAAATAGGTGAATTTATTATAACAGGGTCTTAGCTGGGCACGGTGATACACACCTGTAATCCCAATACTTGGGAGGCTGAGACACTAGAATCGCAGGTTTGAGGTCAGCCTCAGCAACTTAGCAAGACCCTGTCTCAAAATAATAAATTAAAAGGGCTAAGTATAACTCAGAGGTAGAATGCCCCCTGGGTTCAATCCCCACTACTGCAAAACAAAACAAAAAAGAAGGGCTTGAAATTTTGGTCCTGATGGTGTCTGGGGAGACCCTGTGATTGTTGAGCAGAAATGTGACCAAATGAAAGCGGGGTTTTCTGAAGCCACGTCTGGCAGAGATGGAAAAACGCAGGAATTGTCCAGGGCTTGTAGGCTCAGCTTCCGGGGTGTGGCCGTGATGGCAGAGAGGGTGGCGGCACTGAGGCGAAGCAGAAGAGGAAGGATGCAAATGGCATTTCAGAGAAATCAACAACAGAAGTTACTGACAGATTGCACAAAAGCGGCAAAGGGAAAGGAGAGTGGAAGGAGATGGCGGCATGTTGAGTTGGGGAGAGGGCAGAACAGCCAAGCGGAGACGCTCAGGAGGCAGAGAAACGCAGGAGACAGACTCCCCCAGCCCACACGGCTCCCAGCACTGTGCACCTCTCCTCAGACGCTTGCCAGTGGTGTTTTGGTTAAAGGGTCTTTTTCTCTTTGGACGGTCAACTCTGCAGGTGGATTGCTTTTGAGGTGTTGTGGGGTTTGAGGGGTTTGTTGATTGCCATTGTTAGGTTCCCGGTGGAGGCTGCTGAGTAGTCTTTGTCGACAGATTGATGATGGATGGACTGGCCAGCCGAGGGCAGGGACTGCCTGGAGATGATGTACCCATTTGGGTATTAGTCATATTCCCATTTCTTCTTCCTGTTGTTGGAATTTGCAGTTTTTGCCTCATCTACACAAGGAACTATAACTGCTTTGTGACAGCCGTGACCCTGTCTTGCACTACTTCATGTTCCCAAGATTATTCTTGGGATGAGCCGCCAGGAGTGGTGGCGCACACTTGTAATC
>PVJS01009136.1:32477-51247 GCA_004027185.1 Glis glis
AAAAAAAAAAAAAAAAAAGAAAAGAAAAGAAAAGAAAATCAGTGAGTCTTTTTTTTTTTTCTGTGGTACCGGGGATTGAACCCAGGGGTGTTCTACCTCTGCGCTACACCCCTATTTTTTATACTTTATTTTGAAACTGGGTCTCATGAAGTTGCGGAGGGCCTCACTAAGTGGAGAGAGAGAGAGAGAGAGAGAGAGAGAGAGAGAACAGAGGCTGGCTGCGAACCCGGATCCTCCGGTCTCCGCCTCCCAAAGTACTGGGATTACAAGCGTGCGCCACCACGCCCGGCTTCCGTGAGTCTCTTGAGGAGCCTGCTGAGACCGTCACACGAAAAGGCCAGACCAGTCGCTGGAAACCTGTCCTGTCAACTGGAGCTGCCAGAGCCGCCTTCAGTGCTGTGCTGCATTTTGTTTCTAGGATTTTAAGATTTCTTGCACTGCCTTGGACTGTGTCGGGAACGATGGGGCATGGGATGAGAGATAAAGAGGATACAGCCTGTTCTGTCTTCCAGGGCTTGAAATTGGCTGGGGAGCAGGACATAGACGCTGATAGCCACGGCCTAAGCCAGCGCGTGAAGAAGCTTGGCCTCCCTTGCCTGGGATCACGCCCTCGGCCACGTCTATGAGTTCTTCCATGACACCAGCCACTCGTTACTGTGTATTTTATGGTTATTCTTGCACTGAACTGTTAGATCTCTCAGGGCAAGGACTTAGATCACCTACCCCAGCACCACTCATGTGCTCTAGACACGGTGGCAGGTGGCAGGTGGCTGGCTGGAAGCACGCGTGCATGGACTGACGGTGGTGTAGGTTAGGGCCCCAGGGAGCAGACTCTGAGGCGGAGGTGGGCACATGGAAGGTTTATTTGGAACTTCTCTTAGGATCAATACCTACAGAAGAGAAAGGAAGGGAAGGAAGAGGGAAGGGAAGGGGCTAGACTGTGCAGCGGGGGAAGCTGGGCAGCAGTGTAGAGCCACCCACAGCCTCGGCCAAGCCCACAGGGAGCTCTGGAGCCAGAATGGCCCTACAAAACTGGTCTGAGTTGGGGTGAGGGTCAGGCCTTTCTACCCCACAATGATCAGTCACTAGATGCAGGCCTTCTAGTATGCGACCTCGGGCGAGACTGTTCCTTCTAGCCGAGGGATTCTGCAGGCCGAGCTCCTAGCAGCTCATAGAGGGAGTCTGGCAGCGCCACAATTGGCCTACTTGGTTTTTTGGGGACATTTCATTAGGGACAGTGGCCCTGTCTACCAGCAGAGCTCAGTAGATGCTTGTTAAGCTGTAAACTTTATCTAGACCCCTTTAAGGCAGCGAAGACTGCCCGATGAAAGAAAATAGTCACTCTAGACCTCACGGTGCCGGGCTCCGCTGTCCACTCCCAGCAATCCATTAGAGACTGGCAGATCATCTGTTCTGTGTTCAGAGAGGTGCTGGGCGCTGTGGTAGTTTACGGAGTGGAACTGGATGTGCTCCTACTTTCACTATGTCTGCGGCCATGTCAGGGAGAGAGAAACACTCTCCCCAAACCGAATCTGTGAGAGCGGGCAGCACCAGCAATAAATAACGTGGGGTTTGGAGCAATGTGATTTGGAGTTCTGGTGGGAAGGTTTCTGGAAATGGAGACAGAATGTGTGTAAGCATGCACGTATAAAGCTCTATTTCCTACACTGCTTTTCTCTTTAAAGAAAATATAGCACCTGCTTTTTCATTTGTCAGCCAGACTAAATTATAGTCACACTTTCCATTAGCACTTCTCTCTAACTGGTTCATTTTCCTCCAGAGTTACCATTGGCTCCCATTTGAATTCACACGTAAATCTCTGTAAAGATACTATATAAATAATTTTGTTTTGTTTCAGTCACTTGGGTTCCAACTCTTTATGTAAAATGCCTGTGTAGGTGGGTGTTTGGACTGTATTCTATACAAGTATGGAAATAAAAGGATAGGGCTGGGTGGGGTGCGGCTCAGTCAGTAGTAGAGCACTTGCCTGGCATGTGCAAGGCCCAGGGTTCAATCCCCAGCACCACAGAAACAAAGGAAGAAGAAGGGAAGAAGAAAGAAAGGAAGGTTTTAAAATACAAACTTCCTCTAACAACCTCTCCCCAGCCCCCCCCAAAACATATAAGAAGAGTGAATACCCTTTCCCCCCTACATATATTAAGGCATAAAAATGTTTTTTCAAGCCGGGCGTGGTGGCGCACGCTTGTAATCCCAGTACTTTGGGAGGCGGAGACCGGAGGATCTGGGTTCGCGGCCAGCCTCAGCTCTCTCTCTCTCTCTCTCTCTATTTAGTGAGGCCCTCTGCAACTTCGTGAGACCTGGTTTCAAAATAAAGTATAAAAAATAGGGCCGGGGGTGTAGTGCAGAGGTAGAACGCCCCTGCGTTCAATCCCCGGCACCGCAAAAAGAAAAAATGTTTTCTCATACATCAAAATGTTCTTTATAGGCAACAACTCAGGCACAAATTCTGAGGCTACTTTAGAACAATCTTCACGTTCATATTGGGTTTCCTAAACATCATTGCCTGGGAATAAATTCGAGCCTGTTCATGGAAAATCTACCAGTGTGCAGACTATAAAAATGGAAGGCTTGGCAGCACAGAAAGTGCTGGACACACCCTAATAGAAACCAGGATTTTGTAAGTCGGTTCTCTGGGAGAAAAAAAAGGAGACATTTTGGTGGTGTCCAATACTGCTTTAAACTATGGAGAAACCACAGGAGGAGCCACTGGCTTGCTAGGTTCTGTTTCAAAAGTAAAGCATGCTTTCTGTGATCGGTTCTAGCCCTGAGAGGAAGCATTTTTGCAATATGTAGCTCTATAGAGACCCCCAGTTTATATTTTTCTAGTAGAGGCATCCAATTTCATGCAAGGCAGGAAATTCTGTAAAGCCCTGTGGCTGGCGTGCACACGTTTCTCGTGTTCCCAATTTGGGGCCTGTGGGTTCTGCAGGGAAGAGAAGCAAATATGGAACAGAATAGGGCAGGGAGGTAGCGGGGATGTCTGCAGCAGCTCTTTCCTACCACTTTTTTTTTTTAACAAATCCCACCTCAGGTTTATTTGTACAAACAGCCCCGGTCACACCAGTCCTTCTGTCCACAACCGCAGACAGAGGCCTTTACTGTGCAGCCTTCACAGGGGCCTGCGCACCTTTGGGAGCTGCAGCTGCAGCTGGAGCTGCGGCCTGGGCCTTGGTTTGGGCCTTAGCCTGGGCCTTATCCTGGGTCTTGGTTTGAGCCTTGGCCTTTGGCCAGCCGATCCGGCGAGCCTTGGCAATGCGGGCACGAATCCGTTTGCTGAGCTTGGGTTGGGCAATGAGGGCAAGTCAATCGAGCTTGCGGGTGGGGCCCTTGGGGATCTTGGGCTTAGTCTCCATGGGCTTTATGAGGGCCCTGATGGCCTCAGCGCGCTCATGGCCTTGGCATTATTGGCCCTTCTTGTTGTGCTTCTTGGCAAAACGCGTGTTCCTCAGGAACTTGGGGTCTGCCCCCTTAAGAGATTCGTATCTTTGGGATCGGGGTTTCTTGATGCCATTTCTGGGACTGGTTGTGCGTGGTGTGGTTCTTGGACTTGGCCATGTCTGCACCATAAACCGCAGCCTTTACCACCTTTGAATCCTGGGTCCTTGGTTTCCTTAGGATTAAATTGAGAAAACCAGGGAGGGAAGACTAGGTTAGGGATTACAGGGGAAGAGAAACTCCGGTTTGAAGAAGTTGTGGCCAAACAGGATGAGAAACTGCAAGGATGGTCTTTGCCAGCCAAGGGTCTAGCCTCAGAGGGCTGGGACTGAATGTAAAATAATAGTTATATTTTAATTTTTCTTATTTATCTTACATTAACTGAGCCCCTACAATGTCTTGGGGACTCAGCTAATTGTTTCTATGGTATTTAACCTTTATGCCAACCGGCCTTCTGGGCCAAGTACTATAAAGAGCCTCATTTCCTACGGCAGGAAACGGGGGCATCCGGAGGGTCAGTAACTTGCTCAGGGTTGTACAGATTGTTGGTGGAAATGAAGCCAGTCTCACCCCAAAGACCCTTCTCTTGTACCTGGTAGACTGTGTAGAGTGATGGATGCTGCCAGACTGTTTGCATCCCCTGCTCAGTTCCCACGGTGCCCAGAACTCTGAGGCTTGGCTCCCTCTGTCTCTCGGGGCATCAAATCTCCACAGGGCCCTTGACAGGCCGCAGACAGTCCCTGTAACATGGGCAAGGACTGACTGGCTTGAGCTCCAGAGCAGGGGCTGGTAAAGGGTGGTGTGGGAGATGTTTTAGTCTGTTTTCTGTTGCTATAACAATACCTAAGACTCCTTTTTACATATATATATAAAAGCTTACTTTGGCTCACAGTTCTGAAGGCTGGGAAGACCAAAATCTGATGGTTGTGTCATGACATGGTGGAAAAATGGAAGGGTGAGTGGGCATGTGTGGAAGAGACAAAACACCAGGGGCAGCCTCACTGTGTAATGACCCACGCTGATGACAACTAATCCAGTCCTGAGAGAACGTGTTAACCCATTAACATTAACCCATGTTAACTAATCACCTCTTAAAGATCCCAGCATCTCTCAATACCATTACATTGGCAATTAATGTTCAATAAGAGTGTTTTGGGGAATAACCCATAGCAGGAGAGAAGGAGAGTCAGCACAAGCTGTTCCAGGGAGAGAAAGCCCTGGAAGGACCCAGTATCCATGGGCATCTTCAGGGTCATGGGGCCTGGTGAGAGGGAAGAGAAAGACCGACAAGCTAAGTTACGAGGGACACTAAAGACAGGTGTTCCCCTTTTCAGATCAGACTTCAGCTGGCTCCTAATTTTGTTGGCCCCAACATGCAGAGTCATTGCAAGTGTAGCATCTCTAGGACATGGTGGGAAGAGAAAACTGGAATCCGAGGCTGCCGCACAGTGAAAAGAAGCTGAGATTCAGAGCTAGGTCGTTCGCATTTGGTTTTCAGCACTGTGTCGTGGTTTTTGCTTTTTAATAACATTACATTCTGACCAACGGGAATGCAAGCTCATGGTAGACTGTGAACACAGTACAAAGAAGAAAATTAGATGGAGCCCTAAGAGTAGAGGTGATTTTCCAAAGGAAAGAGTATAGTCCAAATGCAATCCTGAAAAGTTGTGAACAAGCTTTATTTGGGGAGAGAGGGGTTTTGTAAGAGAACAAGAGTCTTATCTTCTGAAATGTTTACAGGGCATCCAAAAAATGTCTGGCCCCACTGCCAGAGAGTCAGAACCAGAACTGGAAACCAGATTCTCTGACTCCTCTATCCTTTCCCAAAAATGTATGTAATATTTTTAAAAAGGATTGCTGGACGTGGTGGCACATGCCTGTAATCTCAGTACCTGGGAGGCTGAGACAGGACGAGCACAGGTTCGAGGACAGCCTCAGCAAGTAGTGAGACTCTCATCAACCTAGCAAGACCCTGTTTCCAAATAAGAAATAAAGTAGATCTGGGGATGTAGCTCAAATGTAGAATGCCTCTGGGTTCATTCCCCAGTAACACACACACACACACACACACACACACACACACACACACACACACACGATCAGAGTTATTCTGGGTATTGAGATATCAAAAGGACCCCTGCTTTTTTTCCTTCTGATACCTTCTACAGTGTTCTTGCCACCTCTGCCCCTCACCTCCTCTTCCTGTCTTAGGTTTCTCCATCCCAGGCACATTGCCCAAGGCCAGACCACCACAGCCCCACACCTGTGCGTGGCCCAGCAGCCTCCTTGGCCAGGGCCAGGTCCACTCTTTCAGTCAGAAGAATCCTACACGAAGCTCTCAGGTTAGTGCTTTTTTTTTTTAATGCTTAAGGGGCATTTGGTAGGTTTTATGATATCCAGTGACAATTACAAAGGTAAATTTACTTTAATAGCTACTAGTTTCAAGAAACAATTTAGTGGCCTCCAATTCTCCAATTATGTTACATCTTTCTTCCAGATTGATTTTTTTTGTATCATAAGGAAATAGGAAAATTAGTTTATCTGTATTAGTCCTTTCTACCATTAGGATTTCAGTTCATAATTCACTGATTCAATCTCATTAAATGAGGCAAGCAGAGCTAAGTTTATACAGGGCCAACTTTTAGAGAGCCCAGAGCAGTATGTGGTGGAAATTAGACTTGGATTTCATTGACTTTTTTTTTTTAAGTTTTCCTCCTGTCTATAACCCTGACTGCCCTGTGCTCTCCCTCATTGATACCTTTTTCCTTCCTACGTCCCCCTGGGCAGAACCCTAGGGCTTACTCTTTTCTGACAAAACACTGTCTTTTGGAAAAGACCATTTATAGTCACAGCATGAAACTATGGATTTCCAAAGCTGTTGTCCAGCCCAACCCTTTCCTGAGCAAGAATCCTGTCTTCCAGAGGCCCTGAGCCCCTGCTCAGCACATCCACAGCCAGACCATTGTCTTGCCCTCAGCTTCTCCCAACTCTGCTGGCAGCCTTGACAGCCACCAAATCACTCATACGAAGAACAATGAAATCCCCTCCATGCAGGATCTCACAGCAAAACCATGACGTGGATAAAGTAAGTATACCAATCCCAGTCTACAGTGAAGAAACAGATTCAGAGAGATTCAGTTACTCCAGGTACAAAATGAGTGGAACATTTTCAGTATTTTTTATTTTTTGTGGTACTAGGGATTGAACCCAGGGGTGCTCTCCCGCTGAGCTACATCCTCAGCCCTTTTTATTTTTTATTTTGAGACATGTTTGCCCAGACTAGACATTTTCACTATTTAAAACTGCCTCAAGCCAGGCATGGTGGCACATGCTTGGAATCCCAGCAACTCAAGAGACTGAGGCAGAAGGATCACAAGCTCGAGGCTAGCCTCAGCAGCTTAGTGAGACCCTGCCTCAAAATAAAATGAAATGGGCCGGGCGTGGTGGCGCACGCTTGTAATCCCAGTACTTTGGGAGGCGGAGACCGGAGGATCCGGGTTTGCAGCCAGCCTCAGCGCTCTCTCTCTCTCTCTCTCTCTCTCTCTCTCTCTCTCTACCTAGTGAGGCCCTCCGCAACTTTGTGAGACCCAGTTTCAAAATAAAGTATAAAAAATAGGGCCGGGGGTGTAGCGCGGAGGTAGAACGCCCCTGGGTTCAATCCCCGGTACCATAAAATAAATAAATAAATAAATAAATAAATAAATAAATAAAATTAAAAAAAATGAAATGGGTTAGGGGTGTATCTCAGTAGTAGAGTGTCCTGGGTTCAATCTCCACTACCATACACACACATAAATAAATAAACAAAATAAAACTACCCTAAAAGGAAGTAGAGGGAGGCAAAACTCAATATCCAACCTAAATAAACAATTTCAGTATTCAGCCAAACCTTTACTGAATGATTAAATACACAATGGCATTTCCAAACAGTGGAATATTATTCAGCTGCTACGAAAAATTAATTTGAGGGACTTTTAATGTTATAGGGAAATGTTCACATTATAATGTTGAACAAAGAAAGATCCATAATCTCTTATCCCAATTTTGCTTTATGTGTATGTATATATACGTTTAAATGTGTGTATGTGTGCACACATGTCCCTATACCTATATCCTTTGTATATGGAGTAGGGGAGAGATGCCCTTCATATTCACACACATAAACACTTAAAAGAAAAAAATGTTTTTAAATTGGGGATTAAATCCAGGAGTATTCTACCTCTGAGCTACACCCCCAGCCCTCTTTTTATTTTTTTCTTTTGAAACGGTCTCGCTAAGTTTCTGAGGCTGGCTTCAAACCTGCAATCCTCTTGTCTCAGCCTCCCAAATACTGGGATCATAGGAGTGCACCACCATTCAAAAATTTTTAAATGCTCAGACAAAATAGACTGCTCAATGTGATGAATTTATTGGTGACTTTAATTTCCTTCTTGGCACTCTTCTTCCAGATTTTTCCTCAATAAGTACACAGAACTCTCAGCAGGAAATGTTCTTTTTGTGTGTGTTGTTGGTACTGGGGATGGAACCCAGGGGAATTCTACCTCCAAGCTACACCCCCAGCCCTATTTTATATTTTTATTTTGAGACAGGGTCTCGCTAGGTTGATGAGAGTCTCACTAGTTGCTGAGGCTGTCCTCGAACCTGTCATCCTCCTGTCTCAACCTCCCAAATACTGGGATTACAGACATGTGCTACCACGCCCGGCAGGAAATGTTCTTTTAAAGCAACAACAAAGTGTTGGGGATGTAGGTCAGTGATGGAGCGCCTGCTTAGTACCTGTGAGGCACCTCATTCCATCCCTGGCACCATAAAATCAAAACCACCACCAGGTGTGGTCCAGCAGCCTGTCAGCTGTTCATCCTTCTGACTTTCTGGCAGTCTTGTCCCAGTGCCCTCCTTCCTCTTCCTTGACTCTTGTTCTTGACAGTTCCTCTTCTCCCTCTCACCATTCCTCAGGGTTCCTCTCACTGGCCCCTCCCAGCCCCCGCAGGTAATCCAGACTGTCCCCAGCCCTCTTCCTGCTCACAATTGGCCTGACTTTGGCTCTCCCTTTCTGGGGTGCCTCCACCCTATCACAGCCTCTCCTCTGAGCCCACCTGGCCATGGAGGCAAAGTGTCGACAGGCCGTTTGAGGCCACAGATTGGCCAAGGGCACTGGTGTCTCACAGGCTCACAGGACCTGCTGGGTGAGCTGTGGGCTCAGCCTTTCAGGCTGTCTTGAAACATCGCCTTGAAGTTGCTCACTGAGCGGCAGCGTGAACACCTGGCATCTCTTCCCCTCACCCCCTCCATCACCCTTTCTCTATCCTTGTCTCCCGTCCTAAATGAGTGATTTTCATTTTCACTTTTTCATTTACATATCTTGACTTTGTATTACTTTTAAAATTGGGATAGCCAGGCGTGGTGGCACACGCTTGTAATCCCAGTACTTGGGAGGCTGAGACCAGGAGGATCGCAGGATCACGGCCAGCCTCAGCTACTTAGTGAGGCCCTCCACAACTTAGTGAGACCCTGTTTCAAAATAAAGCATAAAAAATAGAGCTGAGGGTGTAGCTCAGAGGTAGAATGCCCCTGGGTTCAATCCCTAGTTCTGCAAAATAAATAATAAATAAATAAATAAGTAAGTAAATAAGTAAATAAATAAATAAAATTAGGGGGATAAAAGAACATTTAAAAATTTGTTACAGCTGGCCATGGTGGCATGCGCCTGTAATCCTAGTACTTGGGAGGCTAAGACATGAGGATTGCAAGTGGAAAGCAGTTCCCTTATTTCTAAGAAAACTTCTCTCCTTATTACTGGCAAGTAAGTGAATATGACCACTGTGATATAAAAGGAGACACCAGAGAATATAAAAGACAGAATGACTGAGATAGGAGTAGAATCTTGAAAAAAAGCAGGTGTTGTACTAAGAATGATACACAGCACATTCTCAGATCAACAGGTGTGGTAGGCCCATGTGCTCTTCCCACACACCCCTTCCCAGGCTTTCTCCTCATCCCAGGAGCAGCTCAGTGATGGGCTGAGGCTCAGGATGGGTGAGGAGGTCTGTTTCTGTCCATCCTAGGTGCGTTGTTTTGTTTTGTTGTTAAAAAGCAAACTCTGTGGGCTGCAGATGTAGCCCAGTGGTAGAGTGTCTATCATGCACGAGGCCCTGAGTTCAAGCCTCAGTACCTCAAAAAGGAAAAAGAAATTTTAAAAACTAAATTAAAATATCTCTGAGCTGGACCTGGCGGCACATGCCTATAATCCCATTACTTGGGAGGCTGAGGTAGGAGGATCACAGGTCGAGGCCAACCTCAGCAACATAGTAAAACCCTCAGTAACTTAGTAAGACCCTTTTTCAAAATTTAAAAATTTTAAAAAGGGCTTGGGGTGTAGCTAGGAGGCAGAATGCCCCTGGGTTCAATGAGGATGAGGGGAGAGGGAGGAGGGAATAGGAAAAATATCTCTGTTAAATTGTCATAATCCAATGAGAGTGGCTGAGGTCTAAGCAAAGTATGAGGAGGGGTAGAGGTTGGTGGTACTAGGAGACATCACACGGTAGAATCAAGGCCAAAGACAGAACAGCTGGTCCAGTGGTTAGGAAGTCAGGGGCACACGGCAGGGGTGCCGTAGGACAGGCCCATTCTCTCTAGAGACACTCGGCCTGCAGCTGGTCTACCAGTCATTGCTGCCCTAGCTTTCTTGAGCCCCTCCACCTGGCAGGTAGCCCCTTTTAACTTAAAGAGTCTGAAACTCAAGAAAAGCTCAGCATCCCCATGGGGCCCTATCCCTTTCACCCCTACTCCATAAGCATTTCCTCCTCCTGATTTCTCCACCTGTCTGTCCCCTGGCCCGGCTCCCTGCCTATCCCTGGTGTTTCCCTTTCCCCTGCAGCATCTCAGGCCGGGAGGCTCCTCTACAGTTCCTGGGCCTTGGACTCTAGCCACCTCCTGGGCACTAGTGGGACTAAGGCAGTAGAGAGTCTGAATATTGTGGCTATTCCTGGAGACTGGTCCTGAAGTGAAAAGCTTCAAAACTTCAGAGAGAAAACCTGGCTCTTATTAATGTGTCAGTTTTCTAAACAGCAACCCTGAGTGTTTAGACTACATGGTACAATGCCTTGTGTAATGCCTTCTCATCCTTCAGGTGAATGAATGATTCCAGATAGAGATCTCCATCCAGGTGAATGAATGATTTCAGAGTTCTCTACCTGTCAAACCATTCATCAAATGCATGGGTGGAAAAAAGTCATTGTGAGGTATGTTAGGTCCTTTAAGAAAAAAAAAAAAACAATTTTCCCATGTTCCCTTCCTTAGGGATCTGCTAGATCGGGAATCAGCTAAGTTGGGTAGGTCCCCAGGCAAAATCCAGCTTGCTACCTGGTCTTGTGTTTACATTTTTAAATTGTTACACTTTTAATATTTATAGAAGAGCCTACATAATATTCTCTATTTTGCCTTTATTCTCTGGATTTTTAAGGTAGTTTGCTGATACCTGTGATAGACACAATGCTCCACTGACGTGGGGGAGTAAATTAAACCAGAGGAGCCATGAAACCCAAGAACCAAGAGTCAGACATAGGGAGCGGGGGTGAACGACAAGGGAGAAGCCAGGATGACAACCTTTATGGGGTGTAGAGGGAAACGTGCCCAGACTCAAGGAGAAGGGACTGGGGCTCCCAGAGGGGTCTCCAAGAAAAAAAAATGGAAGCGGTCAAGTAGTTGATGTGTTTAAGCCTATTGAGAAGAGCTTTATATTCTGCTAGAAACATCGGTAGTGAATTAGCTCTAGACAGATAGAAAATTAACCAAAAAATAAACAAGAAATGTTAACTCCTGGGAAAACATGATGAATAAGAAAGGAAATGCAGTCATAGGAGTCAAAGAAGATACATGACTAAGCTGCGAATGGTATCTAAATCATAGTCATGTAATTGCTGACGTGTGATTTAACCGAATGTTGAAAGAAAACAAAATTGGAAGGTGGAAGGAGGAATGAATGGGGAAGAGAGCTAAATTCTCACCTTCCCTGGTAGGAAGTTGAAAGTAAATAAAATCAAGAACTAACAGTGTAAGCATGTAATTTAAATACACAGAGGTACTTACTCAAACAGCTAAAGAGCTTAATGTTTTTCCTCTAAAGAGCCAGTATTGGAGGTGAGCCAGAGGATACTGCCTTTTATTGTAAGCTGTGTACAATTATTTGACTTTTAAAGTAATAATGGACCTGTATTGCTTTGAAAATAAATATTAAAAATAACAAAAGTGGCCAGTCAGCCTAGGGAGTAATATGGCAGCCATGGCCCATTTCCCTGGTCCCTCTCACTGGGGAAGGGACATAGTGACCCCTCGTTGAGGAAACCAGTTTCGGTGTCCTGAGGATATGCCAGCTCAGGTTATCATTATCATTCTTGTCCCTGAAATGAGAATGAGTGTGTTTCAATAAGATGTCAGGACTAAGTGACATTCATTCATGTAATGAACATTTTCTGTGTTTCAATTCCTGGCTGTGGCTGTTGGGAGGATGGATAAACCATGATTCCTGCCCTTGAGGAATCTTAGTCATCTTGTTTATCCAGGAGCTAACACTGCTTATTTATCTTTTGGGTTGTTTTCTGTCTGTCTAGAGCTAATCCATTCCCAATGTTTCTAGCAGAATAAAAAGTTTTTTTCATCCAGGTAGCGAAGACTTAATAGATGACGGATTGCTCGGCAAGGTGGTAAGAATGTGCAGGAGGGCAGGTGACTGCAGAGAGAAATTGCCCAGAGGACACAAGTCCTGGAGGTGGAGCCCTGGACGCGGAGAGGTCAGGCAAGCAGTTAGAGATGGGGGTGGGCCTCCGGAGAAGCCTCTGGGCTGGGGGCACTGTTGAGAAGGGAACAGCCTGGAAGGATGAATGGCATCTCCCACTCACAGAGAGTGTGGCGAGAGAGAAGGCCTTCAGGAAACCCAGGAGAACACCCCGTCTTTTTTGACAGAAGAAAAGGAGCCAGAGGAAGCTGAAAAGGACCCAACGAGCTGCAGTTAGGAAAGCAGAAACGCAGGGAGAGTCCCACGCTGCTGGGGACCAGGTTGGCCAAAGACTGAGAAATGTGTGTCTCGGGGGGTGGGGATGCCCTTGGGGTTCTCTCTCCTGGATTATAGGATAGTTAGCCTACCTGCCCCCCCCACACTAACCACCTGCAGAACCCCCACTCACACTGTGACAACCAAAAATGCCCTCCTATGTTTCCAAACACTCCTCAGGGACAATTAAAAGACCATTTGGTAGGCCAACAAATACATGAAAAAAAATGCTTGATATCATTAGCCATTGGGAAAATGCAAATTAAAACCACAATGAAATACCATCTGACCCCATTTAGAATGGCTGTTATCAAAACAACAATAATAAACGCTGGTGAGGACAGGGAGAAGCAACTCTCATACACTTTTGGTGGGGATGTAAATTAGTACAGCCACAATGGAGAGTATATAGAGGTTCCTTTAAAAACTAAAAATAGAACTACCATATGATTCAGCTATCTCACTCCTGGGTATACATCCAAAGAACGAAGTCAGCATCCCAAAGAGATACCTGCAGGCCCATGTTTATTATAGCACTATTCATAATAGCTGAGACAAAGATTTGGGATAGGTGCCGGTCAACAGATAAATGGGCAAAGAAAATGTGGTACCTATACACCATGGGATACCATTCAGCCATAAAGAAGAACGAAATCTTGTCATTTGCAGCAAAATGCATGGAACTAAAGGACATTATGTTAAGTGAAATAAGCCAGACACAGAAAGACAAGTACCATATGTTCTTTTTCCTATGTGGAAATTTTTGAAAAAGTCAACCTCAACGCAGAATAGCAATTACTGGAGGCTGGATTTGATCAGTGTATGCTGTATGCTTGTATTCAAATATCACACTGGAGCCGGGAGTGGTCATGCACACTTGTAATCCCAGTACTTGGGAGGATCGCAGGTTCATGGCCAGCCTCAGCTACTTAGTGAGGCCCTCCGCAACTTAGCGAGATCCTGTTTCAAAATAAATAAAAGTAGGTCTGGGGGAGAGGTAGAATGCCCCAGCGTTCAATCCCCAGTACCACAGAAAAAAAATCACACTGAGCATTTCAATATGTACAATTAATGCATGTTAATAAAAGTGAGCTCTAAAGTAGACAAAGTAAACTACAACAAACCAGTGGCATTGGTGACCGCCGCTACCACTGAGTTTGGTGTGAAAACCAGGGAAGGACACAACCACAGGTCCTCAGGCCTCTTCCTGGGCTGACCAGACACTCTTCTTTGAGGTTTAGATTTATTTTTTTTTAGTTTTTTTTTAATGTTCATTTATTGGTGCATTGTAATTATACATTTTGATATATGTCAGGGTATGAACATCATACATGCACACATTGCACATTTAGCCCTCCCTCCAATCCCACCCTCTTCCCTCTCTCTTCCCTCCCTTTCATGCTCCGGATAGTGATTGAGTCTTATAGGTTTGTGTATGTACATCATGTGCTATAGTGTGTGAGTGCCTGCCCATGTCAGGGATACCGTGGTGAGCCCAGGTGCCTCCCTTCTAAACCGTGAAGCCATGCGAGTGAGCCTTGAATAGGCCCGCTGTGGGGACTTTGTTCAGAGGAGGGACTGATGGGAGCCAGGCAGCGCCTGGATCTGGGGAGAAGATGCAAAACAGGGCAGCCTAGGAAAGGATGAGGCAGGCTTCTCTTGGGGGGTCGGGGATGTGAGGCCAAGTGGGAAGAGCTGGCCTTGAGGTTTCCACACAGCTCCTACACACAGCCACTGGAGTGCAGGACAGCCTGCAGGGCCGGGGCCTGGTGGGGCTGGCAGTCTGTGGCTCCATCTGTGGGCACCAAGGCTGACACAGAAAGAGGCCTGGGGACAGCCAGCACTGCCTGCCTCTCTGCAATGAGCACAGGCCAAGGTCTGGCGGAGGAATCAAGGCCCCAGGGAAATGCAAGAAGGAGGCTTTTTGGAGGGAAGCCGCAGACAGGAGAGCTGAGGGCTCTCAGGTCAGGGCCTGGGTTCATCAAAGCAGGAGGCATTCCATTTCTGAAGGTGGCCAAGCAGAGAGAGAGAGCCCCGAGGGCAGGGAGGCAGCTTGCCAGAGAAGGAGAGCTGACGGCCTGTCCCAAGGGCATTACCCACACACACGTGCCCTGTGCTGGGTTCTTATCGATGAAAAAATACACATATTCAGTTCCTGATTCTGAGTGGGGGTAACTATTGAGAATATAAAACAAATCGGCAGAATCATGTAGTCTGCTTCCTCATTTAACAGACCAAGAAACCAGGAAGGTGACGCTGGGCCTCCCCATGGGTAGGTTGGGGGTGCCGCAGTGGGACTGGTGGCTGCTCCGGTGGCCTGAGTCAGGACCCATCAGCTCTCTGGTTTTCCCAGTCTTCAGGGAGTGACTCTGTGGCCGCAGCCTGGCGTCCTGACTCCTCAAGACCCTGTGTCTTTGACTGCACCTGGGAACTTAGCTGAAAAGATGTGACACCTTTTGGTGGTGCTATTTTATATAACCACAAAGTATAAACATTTTTATTCTGAGTCATTTACTGCCGTAGAGACAAGTGCAGGGAGAGTTTAATTTAAAAAAGACACCTCAGAGAAGACACATTTCTGAGTAACTTCCAGGAAGTCAGGCTGCCACCGCCCTTGGCCCTCTCTCTTGAGCTATGTGAATGGGTCTGCCCTTTGGTTCCATCCGAGTAGGGTCCCTGAAGAGCTCAGGAGCCTACCTTGGGGGACTTTTCCAGGGCCGTCCCACCTCCCATCTGCAAACTGCACCCCTCAACACTTGTCATTTCATGGGCCAGGTGTTTACCGTGGCACCAGCAGAAATCCAAAGCGTGGCTTGACTCATGTCTCAGATCTCAAATCCATGAACAAAACCAATTTTACTACAGCATATACATAAAGGATTTTATAAGCAATTCATTACCCATGCCTCTTTCCTGCTGTTCCACATTTAATTTGACTGAAACCCAAAAATGTCATTGTATAAAATTCATATTTCAATAAAAAAATTAAGTAGAACATTGAGTAAGACATAGTGCTGTCTGCCAAATGTTGCCCACCCAGCAGTATCTTCTAGTTTCTTCTCCTCATGTGTTCCAGCCTCTCTAGTACAGTTCACAGCCTTTTTTTTTCTGGTGGTACTGGGGATTGAACCCAGGGGCATTCTACCTCTAAGCTACACCCCCAGCCCTATTTTTTTTAATATTGAAACAGGGTCTCACTAAGTTGCTGAGGGCCTCGCTAAGTTGCTGAGGCTGGCTGTGAACCTGAGATCCTCTTGTCTCAACCTCCCGAATACTAGTATTACGGGTGTGCACCACCATGCCCCGCTTTTTTTTTTCCTTTTCTAATCTCACTAAGCTGAGAGTTTACATGTTGCTGTATTTAACTATAGCACCTTCCAGGAACCTCAGCCTTTTAGAGTTAAATGCCTACAGTCTCAAGCCTTATTTTATTTTTACCAATATAGACTGGATTTGGGTCCATTTTATTGCCTGCTTTTTAACATTTTAGGTCTATATCTTTACTCCAAAAATTGAATTCCAAAGACACATTTTTGTTGCTTCAGTCTATTTACTAATTTCACATATTACCCAGCTGGCTTCCTCCCATGGCTCTGATGGTGGCGTCCTACTGGTGTCCTTGCTAGCAGTCTGGAGGCCTGAGCCTAGGTCTTTGAGTGCCTGCCGAGGTGAACAGTTTGGGAGCTGCCCGCAGAGAGAGGGGATCACCCAGAGAGACAGAACATAGCCAGTGCTGATCCCATCCCCGACAGCTCCAGTGTGAAGGGGTGGGAATTGGGTGGCCGAGTGATGGGTGCTGAGGCTATGGAAAGAGGGTCCTGCTGGAATTGAACACTGAGGGTGTGGGGGACAGTGTATCTAGCCCCCGGGCAATCCTGCTCTTTTGCGGGTGAAGGCAGGAGGAGCCCAACTGGGCCAGGCAGGCAGCCTGGAGGGAAGGCAAAGGGTGTAACTTGTGCCGAGTTGAGAAGGTATTCAGGTATATTCAATTCAATCTGCATTTTGTGAATACACATCTCCTTCCAGGTGTAGATCCTGAATAGATAGAATCTGGGCTTCCAAGAAAAAGAGAGACCATGATAAAATTATTCATTTGGTCTTGAGGGAGGTGCTACCATAATTATCAGTCTCCTATTAGCCATTCCTTGTATTGGTACTAATCAAGCCACCGTAACTGGATTTTTTTTTTTTGCTTTCCATTTTATCTTACCTTCATTTAACAGACATTTATTGAACAACTTCCACACAGCATGCACTTGTGAGGACACCTAATTTGTCTGAGCATCAGTCCCTAAGAACTCAGCACCAGGTGTGGAAAGGGGAGCCGGTCACAGTGCAGCATAGGAAGGAGCTGCATTAAAGAAGGATTCGAGAGACACCTGCCCTGGGGGAAGGATCCAGGGTTGGCCAGGCCTCTCGGTGGGAGGGAGCCTTCCACTGCAACAGACAAGCCATCCCTGTGCCTCTCCACCAGGGCAAGGATCCACTGACTTCAGCTGTAGGCACCAGAGGGTCAGGGTATGGTTGGCAGCCAGGGCCCCACCCTCAGGCCCTGGCCTCTGTACTATTTGGCTCTCATCTCTGTCTTCAGCCGGTTGGGCTAAGGCAAAGCCATCCTTGTGAGCCACCTTTTGGCTTCTAATTTCAACATGTCTAACTAACTTTGGACAAGCAAGCTTCTGGCAGGAGGGCTGGTATGGGGGTGGGCACAATCCTCAGTGTCTCCTGCCACCTCGTGGTTCAGGAAGGGGCAATAGAAGGGACTCCTTTCGTGGACCAACGATACCTTCAGACCACCTTCCCCACAATAGAGGATGTGGAGCTGGGTTGTTTGCTACTTTCCCCAGACACTCAATAGCAAAAACTGGAAGTTTGAAGTCTATTAAGAGGAGACTGATAAAAGTAATGGTGACATATACTGTTATCAAAAAATTATGATGTAGCTGGGTGTGGTGGTGCACGCTTGTAATCCCAGTACTTGGGAGGCTGAGACAGGAGGATCGCAGGTCCAAGGAAAGCCTCAGCAAGTAGTGAGACTCATCAACCTAGCAAAACCCTGTTTCAAAATAATTTTTTTTTTTTAAAAAAGAGCTGGGAGCCAGGCGTGGTGGCGCACGCTTGTAATCCCAGTACTTGGGAGGCTTAGACAGGAGGATCCAGGTTCGCAGCCAGCCTCAGCTACTTAGTGAGGCCCTCTGCAACTTAGTGAGACCCTGTTTCAAAATAAAGAATAAAAAGTAGGGCTGGGAGTGTAGCCCAGAGGTAGAATGCTCCTGGGTTCAATCCCCAGTACTGCAAATAAATAAATAAATAAATAAATAAATAAATAAATAAATGGCTGGGGGTGTACCTTGGAGGTAGAATGCCCCTAAGTTCAAATCCCAGTACTACACACATACACACACAAAAATGATAATGTAGTACATGTTTTGGCATGGAAAGACATCCTCCGAATGTTGAATGAAAATGCAGATGAGAAAATAGTGTCCCTAGATCCCATGTTTGTGAATATTAAAGTACATGTGCCTAGAAGAATGTTTGGAAGAATATGCACATGCTAGGCGTGAGGCATGCTGAGATTGTAGGCTCTCATTTTCTTCTATTAGCTAATGTGACGTTCCTCATTGCTCAGGTAACTTTTTTCTTTGTAATAAAATTATTAAAGAAAGAAACTTTGAGAAGAAACAACTTCTCGTTCTCCTCCTCTTAAAACAAGGAGAATAGTATTAAACATTATACCAGTGAATCATTTTATTTTCTTCCTGGGAGTGATCTACCATTCAGAGCAACTTCCTACATTATGGATATTCTAGGGAAAGAAAAAGAAAAATCTGAAGAGCTCACGATTGTTGTCAAATGAAATATCAAAAGTGTGTGTTAGGTGTGGTGGCACACACCTCTAATCCCAGTACTTGGGAGGCTGAGACAGGAGAATCACAGGTTTGAGGACAGCCTCAGCAAGTAGTGAGACTCTCACAACCTAGCGAGACCCTGTTTCAAAATAAAAATAAAATAGGACTGGGGTTGTAGCTTGGAGGTAGAATGCCCTGGGTTCAAACCCCAGTAACACACACACACACACACACACACACACACACACACACACACACAGAGTATATGTTATTTTAGGGGATGGTTGGTGGCTAAACCTGAATAAACATATAAATTGATTCCTCACCTCTTAAAATACACACTAATCATAAGTGGCTTTATGTATGTTTTACTAAAATCATCAAAAACCAGGTAATCCTTATCTAAGCAATCT
>PVJS01009137.1:0-51151 GCA_004027185.1 Glis glis
CCCCTCCCTCCCGCAGTCCGCGCTGTCCCGGCCGCCCGGCCCGCCCCCGCCACCCCAGTGCAGCTAGCCCTCCTGGCTCCCAGACCCGTGCCCTCGGTGGGCCTGAGTCACTGGGAGACTGGGCCCTGAGTCAGGGCCCAGGCTGGGCACCCTGTCCCCGGCTTGGGGATAGGGCCCGGCCAGAGAGAGGTCGTAGGAGGCCAGACCTGATGGCGGGACCGAGAGGGAGTCCGGGTCAGGGACCCTGTAGGAGAGCAACAGGGAGAAAGCTATGCAGGCAGAGGCAGAGACAAACCCAGGTCAGAGGCCAGAGACGCATGCACAATAAGACCTAGTTAGAATCAAGACTGAAGCAAGGACAGGCTTGGTGACAGAGAACAGAATGAAGTGGGACAGGGAGAGGGACAAAGATGGACTTAGAGGTCGAGATGGAGAAGGAGTGGTTTAGGGACAGGGACGGGGCAGACACACAACTTAGTGGAGACAGAATCACAGACAGGTCCAGGCAATAGACCAAGGGTAGGGTCAGGCTGCCCCAATGGGCCAGAGCTTTCTAGACCTGAGCCCAAGGGTATGGGGAGGGGAAAGGACGGCTTGGAGAAAGGGGCTCGTGCTGCAGGGAGGGCGTCATTTCACACTGCCGAGTCCCTGCAGGGTGTGTACACACTTGGGAACGCACCAGGAATGGGTGGAGAGTGGAGAAGACCCTCCACTACCCCTCTGGTTCTCCACCCATCACTATTCCCTAAGTAGCCTTTGCCCAGGCTAGGACCCCATGCGGGGCTGGCTAGGGCCCTCAGGGTAGCCTGACCCAGGCAGGCAGGATGTGGGGGGGCCAGGCTAGAGGGACAGGAAGGAAGTCTGAGGAGAGACAATAGGTGGAAGGGGAGGAGGAACCGGGAATGACTGGAATTGGGATGTTCTGCCTGAACCTCAGCTCTGGAAACCAACGGGAGAGGGTCTGGACCTCCTTCTCCCTACCTAGACTGCCCCTCTCTCCCCTTTACACCATAGTTGGATCTGGCCACGTCAATGCCCCCTTTCCACCTCTCCATGCTCAAAAGGGTTATAGCATCCTGTCCCATGCTTACTCAGTTGAGGGTGCAGTAACAGAGGCAGAGATTTGAGCCTGATCCCGGTGGTGGTGGGGGCAGGGGGAGGGCTTGGGAACCTATTCTAGCACTACTTGCTATGAGCCTGGGGCAAGCCCCTTCCTCTCACTGGGCCTCAGTTTCCTAAAAGGGACTCATCTGTAAGGAGAGAGCCCTTTTCTAATGTTCTGGGATGGCTCTGCCTCCCGACCACAGGCCTTTGGATATTTCTCTTTGGAGGAAGACCGGAGGCTGGTACCCCTCTGTCCAGACCTCAGACTTTGGGGCAGGGAGGGGGATCTCAGCCTGAGCCCTCCCTTCACCCTGCCCCTCCCCCCAGCAATGGCTTGAGCCCCCATGGCTGCCCCTCAGGACCTGGACATCGCTGTGTGGCTGGCCACGGTGCATCTGGAGCAGTATGCAGACACGTTCCGGCGGCATGGCCTGGCTACAGCGGGTGCAGCCCAAGGCCTGGGCCTCGAGGAGCTGAGGCGGTTGGGCATCAGCGCCACAGGGCACCGGAAACGCATCCTGCGCTTGCTGCAGGCAGGCACTGCGGAGGGCTCCCTGGATCCCAAATCGGATACTACCATGGAGCCATCCCCCAATCCAGCCCCCCAATCCCAGCCCCCAAAGCCTGTGCCCAAGCCCAGGACCGTGTTTGGTGGGCTCAGTGGCCCTGCAACCACCCAGAGGACTGTACTGAGCTCAACCTTCTGGGAACCAGAAGTGTCCAGAAACTCAGAGTCCAGCCCGAGGTCCCCTCCTCTCCCTCCTTCCTCCTCTGAGCAGCCTTCAGCCCTGAATACCAAAGAGATGCTTCCCAATGCCATCTACTTCGGCCTGGACTTAAGAGGCGGGGCCCAGGCAGCTCAGGACATGTGAGTGGGGCTGGTATATAGGGATCTGATGCTGGGGGAAGAGGAAGGGGAATGGGGGAGGAGGGCATGCAGTCCTTCCTCCTGTCTCCCTTGGTAACCAATACACCTTTCCCCTCAGGCCTCCAGAAACCTCCCAGACAGCTGCCCCAATCCCTGTCCTCAGGCCCACAACAGGCACAGGTAGGTGGGTGTTCCTGAGCTAGGGGAAAGGGATAGTGCCTGCCAGAACCGCAGACGCACCCACCTGATCTCCTCTTCTTTCTTTCTACCCTTTTCCTCGCCCTACCAGTGCACATCATGGATCCAGGTTGTCTATACTATGGTGTCCAGCCTGCGGGGGTCCCAGGTGCCCCCGACAGAAGAGAGGGCAGAAGTGTCTGCCAGGACAGGGCTGAACACAGGTGAGTATTCAGTAGAGTAGTGATGCGAGGATAAGGGGAAGCTTGAGGAGCACTTGAGCTGGCAGGGTCATGTGTCCAGTTATTCATCAAATGTGCATTGAGTGTCCACTGTGTGCCCGTCAGGCACTCAAGGTACAGGATGGATATAACAAAACAAGTAGACAAACAATTGACACATAATTAATAATTGGAAGAAGTATTTTTCCTTTTTTCATTCAGCAAATACTCATTGAGAATCTATTACATGCCAGATGCAGGCACTTGGGATAGATCAGAATACATAGAAATCCCTGTCCTTCTGGGGAAGATAGTTAAGAAACATAAGTTATATAGTATATTGAATGATATAAGTGTCATGGAAAAAATAGATCAGGGTAAGAGGGCTGGGGGTGGGGTGGGGGACTGCAGTTTTTCATTAACAGTTATTGGAGAGCTAAGCATGGTGGCACATACCTATAATCCCAGCAACTCGGGAGGCTGAGGCAGGAGGATCACAAGTTCCAGGCCAGCCTGGCCAATTTAGCCAGACCCTGTTTCAAAATCTTTTTTTTTTTTTTTGCGGTACTGGGGATTGAACCCAGGGGCATTCTACCTCTGAGCTACACCCCCAGCCCTATTTTTTTATTCTTTAGTTTGAAACAGGGTCTAAGTTGCGGAGGCCCTCACTAAGTAGCTGAGGTTGGCCGCGAACCCGGATCCTCCTGTCTCAGCCTTGCAAGTACTGGGATTACAAGCGTGCGCCACCACGCCCGGCTTCAAAATCTTTTAAAATGGCTGGGGATGTAGCTCAGTGGTAGAACACCCCTGGGTTCAATTCCTAGTACTGCAAAGCAAGGAAACAAAAACACAAAAGACTTACTGGAAGCCAGGCGTGGTGGTGCATGCCTGCAATCCTAGTACTTGGGAGGCTGAGACAGGAGGATCACAGGTTTAAGGCCAGTCTCAGCAACTTAGTGAGGCCCTCAGCAAAATACAAAATAAAATAAAATAGGGCTGGGGGTGTAGCTCAACGGTAGAATGCCCCTGGGTTCCCCCCCAGACTTATTGGCGCAGCAAGAAGGTGACATTTGAATAAAAGCCTGGAGGAGCTGATGAGTGAGCCATGAAGGTTTCTGGGAGAAGAGAATCCCAGGCAGGAGGAGTGGTCAGAACAGAGGATTCAAGGAGGGTATGTGCCCAGGGGGAGTAGTGGGGAGGGCAGCAGTATGGCTGGGACAGATGGGACCACCTGGGAGGAGTGGGAGAAGATGAGTTCAGAGAGTTAAAGGGGCCTCACAGGGCGGGACCTTGTTAGGACTTTCACTTTTACTCTAAGTGAAATGGGAAGCCGTTGGAGAGATTTGGCTTACATTTCATTTTATTTATTTATTTTCCGGTATTGGAGATGGAACCTAGGGCCTCTTGCATGCTGGGCAAGCACTCTACCACTGAGCTACCCCCACCCCTTTGACTTGCATTTTAAAAGGCTCCCTCTGAACCAGGTGTGGTGGTAAACACCTGTAATCCCAGTACTTGGGAGGCTGAGACAGGAGTATCACAGGTTTGAGGTCAGCCTCAGCTTAGTGAGGCCCTCTGCAACTTAGTGAGATCCTGTTTCAAAATAAAAGAATAAAATAGGGCTGGGGATGTAGCTTAGAAGTAGAATGCCCCTGAGTTCTGTCCCTAGTACCACAAAATAAATAAATAAATAAGCCGGGCGTGGTGGCGCATGCTTGTAATCCTAGTACCTGGGAGGCGGAGACCAGAGGATCCGGATTTGCGGCCAGCCTCAGCTACTTACTGAGGCCCTCCGCAACTTCATGAGACCCGGTTTCAAAATAAAGTATAAAAAATAGGGCCGGGGGTGTAGCTCAGAGGTAAAACGCCCATGGGTTCAATCCCCAGTACCACAAAAAAATAAATAAATAAACAAACAAACAAATAAAAGGCTCCCTCTGAGCTGGGTGTGGTGGCGTACACCTGCAATCCTAGTACTTGAGAGGCTGAGACAGGAGGATTGCAGGTTCAAGGACAGCCTCAGCAATTTACCGAGACTTTCAGCAACCTAGTAAGATCCTGTTTCAAAAGAAAAAATAAAAAGGGCTGGGTGTAGCTCAGAGGTAGAATGCCCCTGGGTTCATGGGTTCATTCCTCCAGTACCACAGAAAATAAAATAATAAAATAAAATAAAAGGCTCCCTATGGGAGTCATGCTGGGAATAGTGTGTAGGGGGCAAGAGCAGCAGAGAGGCCACTTAAGAGGTTATTGCAGTAAGTTAGGTGAGAGATCTCAGAATAGTGATGCTAACAGAAATGATGAGAAGTGGCTACATTTTGAGGGCAAACTGTCAAATAAACTTGGGGTGTGAGAGGAAAACTGCAGTCAAGAATGTTTTTGAGGGCATCAGTTTGAGGACGTGCTATCGTATATGGTAACCACTAGCCACATATGACTACTGAGCACATAAAGGGGCTAGTCTGTATTGAGATATGCTGTAAATGTAAAGCACCTATTAGATTTCAAAGACTTAGTAAAACAAAAACAAGACAAAACAATGTTGGATGAATATAACATATCTAAATATAAATGATCTTAGTAACTTTTATTTTGACTACAAACTAAAATGTAATGTTTGGGATATATTGGTAGTATATAAAATATACTATTAAAATTAATTACATCTGTTTCTTTAAAATTTTTAAATGTTGCTACTAGAAAATTTTAGATTACATATTGGTTCACAGTGATTTCTTGTGTGTGTATGTGTGTGTGTGTGTGTGTGTGTGTGTGGTACTGGGGATTGAACCCAGAGGCATTCTACCTTTGAGCCACACCTCCAGCCTGATTTTATTTCTTATTTAGAAACAGGGTCTTGCTAGGTTAATGAGAGTCTCACTACTTGCTGAAGCTGTCCTCAAACTGCAATCCTCCTGTCTCAGCCTCCCAAGTACTGGGATCACAAGCATGCACCACTACACCTGGCTCACACTGATTTCTGTTGGACAGCATTGTCCTGAGCAACTGAAAGTTCATGGAGTTGCCAGGATCTGAGACAAGGAAGATTGTGCATAAAGTAGGTGGGGAATAGAGTAGGGTTTCCATTATGGATGTTTTGAATTTGAAATATAGCGAATAGACCATTGGCTACACAAGTCTAGAGTTTGGGTGAAAGATCTAGGCTGGTGGTCTGAGTTTGGGAGTTCTCAGCATTTAGATTGGGGTGGATAGCTGTGAGTGAGGGTGAACAGAGAAAAGACCAAGATCAGAGCCCTGGTGCACTTCCAAATCAAGAGGTTTGGGAGAAGATGAAGAATCAGTAAAACAGACCAGAAATAAGTGTTTAGTGAAGGAGAAAGAAAGCCAGGAGAATGTGATGTCATAGGAGCCAAGTGAAGAAGAGAGAGGCCAACTGTGTCACATACTGTGAGAGCTCTGCTGCTGAGTTAGATAGAACTGAGAAGTGACCTCTGAAACTGGCCACATGGAAGTCATTGGGGACTTTAACAAGGACAGTCTTGGGGTGGTGGGGGTGAAAGCCTGATCAGAGTGGGTTTAAGAGAGAATGGAGCCAGATGTGGTAGCACATGTATTCAGGAGGCTGAGACAGGAGGATCACAGGTTCTAGGACAGCCTCAGCAATTTAGCGAGACCCTTAGCAATTGAACAAGACCCTATTTCAAAATAAAAAATAAAAAGGATAGGGGTAGAGCTAAGAGATAGAGTACCCCTAGGTTCAATCCCCAGTACCAGAAAATAAAAAAGTATAGAGCCAGGCAGAGTGGCAAAAGTAATCCTAATATACATGGGAAGCTGAGACAGGAGGATCACAGGTTCAAGGCCAGATCCTGTTTCAAAATAAAAAATAAGCCGGGTGTGGTGGCACACGCTTGTAATCCCAGTACTTGGAAGGCTAAGACAGGAGGATCCAGGTTCACGGCCAGCCTCAGCTACTTAGTGAGGCCCTCCGCAACTTAGACCCTTTTTCAAAAAAAATTAAAAATAAAAAAATAAAAAATAAAAAGGCTGGGGGTGGCCAGACATGGTGGTTCATGCTTGTAATCCCAGTACTTGGGAGGCTGAGACAGTAGGATCGCAGGTTCGTGGCCAGCCTCAGCTACTTAGTGAGGCTCTTCGCAACTTAGTGAGGCCCTGTTTCAAAATAAAGAATACAAAATAGGGTTGGGGGTGTAGCTCGGAGGTACAATGCCTCTGGGTTCAATCCCCAGTGCTGCAAAAAAAAAAAAAAAAAGGCTGGGGTGTAGCTTGGAGGTAGAATGCCCCTGGGTTCAATTCCCAGTACCAAAGAGAGGGAGGGAGGGAGGGAAGGAGGGAGGGGAAGAGGAGGAATAAGAAGAGAGGGGGAGGGGAGGAGAAATGTATAGATATTGTTGAGTTTTTCTGCAAAGAATAGCAGAGAGTTGAGTTGGAATGATTGTTGATAGTGGAAGCGGAGTCAAGCAGAGGGCTTTTCATAGGATGGAATGTTATGTATGTTTGTAAATGAATAAGAATGACCTGGGGGAGAGGGATACCTAGCTGCGTAAGCAGAGAAAGGGAGAAAGTCTGGAGCGAGGTCTTTGTGTAGGTGAGAGCAACAGGATCCAGTGTAGAGGAGGGTCTGGCTTTAGACAAGGCGTTTATTACATCACAGGAGGAAGGCAGAGTATGTGCATGAAATTGGGTAGATGTGGTACTGGAAGTCTGTGGGGATTCTCATCTGATTGCTTCAATTTCTTAGTAAAACAGGAAACAAATAGGGTAGAGTAGTGATTCTCAACCTTAGCTGTACCACAGTCTGGGGAATTTTTAACACAGGTGCCTGGGCCACACTCCCAGGAATTCAAATTTAAGTGTCTGTTATGAAGCCCGTGTACTGATATTTTTAAAAGTTTCCCAAATGATTTTGTGCTGTTGAGGTTGAGAACCACTGGAATAATAGAGGAATGTATTCGGGGCGGTTAAGGAAGACCCCTCTGAGAAGATGACATAGGCCAAGAACCAAACGATGAGAAAAAGCAGCTCAGGGAGGCATGGAAGGAAGTGTGTTGTAGGCAGGGGGAATAGTCTGTGCAAAGGCTCTGTAGAAGGAAGAGAACGGATGGTAGGAAGCAAGGCTGAGGGCAACATCAGATAAGGCCAGGGAGCAGTTGTGGCTCTCACTGTACAAATCCTTACAGCCCAAGGTAGGGAATTAGGGTTTAGCCTAAGTGCAAATGGGGTGTTATTGGAGGGTTTTATGCAGGCAAGTGAAATTATCTCATTTGCACTTTTTAAGAGCACTAGGGGCTGTGGAAAAATGGACTGTTGGAGCAAGGGCAAAAATGAAAGCAGGCGACAAATTAGGCAGTTTCCATCATCTCAGTGAGAATTGGTGGAGACTTGGTCCAGGGAGAGAAGGTCAAGAACATTTTGGAAGCTGGCACATGCCCATAATCCTGGTACTTGGAAGGCTGAGACAGAGGGATTGTGGGTTCAAGGCCAGCCTCAGCAACTTAATGAGACCCTGTTTCAAAATGAAAAATAAGGCTTTGGGGTGTACCTCAGAGGTAGAATGCCCCTGGGTTCAATCCTCAGTACCAAGAAGTGGGGGAGGAAAGCTGGGAGTGATGGCACATGCCTGTAATCCCAGTATTTGGGAAGCTGAGACAGGAGGATTGCAGGTTCAAGGCCAGCCTCATCAATTTACTGAGACCCTCAGCGATTTAGCAAGACTCTGTTTCAAAAATAAAAAATAAAATAGGGCTGGGGGTGTAACTTAGGAGTAGAATGCCTCTCAGTTCAGCCTCCAGTGAAGAAGAACAACAACTTTTTGGAAAAAGAACAGTAAGACAGGTTCGTTAGCTATGGGCAACCATGACAGGATGTCATCTACAGTCTTTCCCGTTTTTCCACCCAAGTAATACTAATAGCAGAGGAGAGGGTTACAGTTTTCCCAGTAAAAATTCCAAGTCCACTCAGGGAAGAAGCTCCATGATAATCTTTTGGTTCCCAAACTCCCTATCCCCTATTTGAAAAGCAGATCTAATACTTGCCAGGCATTCTACTAGGTGCTATGGGTAGGAATGGAGAAATTAGAAAGAGGGTGTTCACGGTACTGGGTCTAATGTATGTCCCTCCCTCTCTTGGCCCCCACAAGGTCCAGCAGTCAGGATCTGGAGGCACGGGAGGATGCTGGCTATGCCAGCCTCGAGCTACCTGGGGACTCCACCCTCTCGCTACCCACCTTGGACACAGAGGAGACCATTTCACCTTATGCCAGCTTCTCCTCCATGACAGACCGCCCCATGCCCCTGCTCAGTGGCTGGCTGGACAAGCTCTCGCCTCAGGGGTGGGGCTGCTGGGAAGGAAAGGGGGAGGAGGGAGACTGGAGATGGGAGGGGGCAGGAAATCCTGTGATTTGCCCCACTCATGCAGCCCCAAACACTCACTGATCTTGACCCCTTCCTTCCTCAGAAACTATGTCTTCCAGAGACGCTTCGTGCAGTTCAACGGGAGGACTCTGATGTACTTTGGCAGTGACAAGGTGGGGGCTGGGAGATGGAGAGCCAGGGCTGAGAGAGGCTCAGGATTGGAAGGAGGGAAGCCCATCGTAGGGGATGGCCACCACCTGCCTCATGTCAGCATTTACAGTAGCTGGTCAGCAGTTGTAACAATTGCTTGTGGATCACATACTGGTCCCATGAAAGCTGGGGCTTGACCCAGGAGTCAGCACACAGAGTCAGTTCCTGTTCCCATGGGTCATTGGACTTTCTCTCCAGGACCCCTTCCCCAGGGGCGTGATCCCTCTGACTGCCATCGAGATGACCCGCAGCAGCAAGGACAACAAGTTCCAGGTTATCACAGGCCAGAGGGTGTTCGTGTTCCGCACAGAGAGCGAGGGTGAGGGCTGGCCCCACTGGGCTGGGGTGGGAAGGAGGGAGCACACGGCCAGTTGACCTGCTTCCCGCTCCCCCATCAGCTCAGCGGGACCTGTGGTGCTCCACGTTGCAATCCTGCCTGAAGGAGCAGCGCCTCCTGGGCCACCCCCGGCCCCCTCACCCACCCCGGCCCCTCCGCACCGGCATCCTGGAGCTTCGTGGACATAAGGCCAAGGTGTTTGCTGCCCTGAGCCCTGGAGAGCTGGCACTGTATAAGAGCGAGCAGGTAAGGAGGGTGGGCGGGGGCTGAGGAGCCTGGCCTTACCCATTCTGACAACTCACAGTGCCCACCCCTGACTCCACCAGGCTTTCTCTCTGGGCATCGGGATCTGCTTCATTGAACTGCAAGGCTGCAGCGTCCGGGAGACCAAGAGCCGAAGCTTCGACCTCCTCACACCCCACCGCTGCTTCAGGTGGGCCCCAGACTGGTGGGAGGCCAGGCTGGGGGACTTCTGCGGGGAGGCAAAGGGCGCAGAGGACTGGAGGCCTCCTCTGTAGGTTGTTAGTGGATGTGTACTGATGAGATCCAGTGGGCAAGGTCAAGATGTCAGGAGAGTCTGGGCTGGCCCACATGTGGCCTGTGGCGGTTCCTGTAGGAATGGCCACTGGGATGGGACATGGGGGGAGGTCCATGCCCACGGACTGGCTGTCCACCCCTCAGCTTCACAGCCGAGTCTGGGGGGGCTCGGCAGAGTTGGGCGGCCGCTCTGCAGGAAGCAGTAACCGAGACCCTGTCTGACTACGAGGTGGCTGAGAAGATCTGGTCAAATCGGGCAAACCGGCATTGTGCAGACTGTGGGGCCTCCCGCCCAGACTGGGCTGCTGTCAACCTGGGGGTGGTCATCTGCAAGCAGTGTGCAGGTGAGGGCCGTGGCCTCAAGCTCAAGTGGGGGAGGGAGGAGAGCCGGGGCAGAGGGCTCAGGGTGCCTATGCCACATGCCCCTCACACCCTAACAGGTCAGCACCGGGCCCTGGGTTCTGGGATCTCCAAGGTGCAGAGCCTGAAGCTGGACACAAGTGTCTGGAGTAATGAGATAGTGCAGGTGAGGGGAGAGAAGAGGGAGAAGGGGGTAGGGATGGAAGGGGAGTATCCAAAAAAAGGGCCTTGGGCCCAGCATGGAGACAGGATTGGAATGTCGAAGACCCTTGATTTCTGGTTACTTGCCTTGGCCCCTTGCCATCCTACAGTTGTTCATTGTCCTGGGAAATGATCGTGCCAACCACTTCTGGGCAGGGGCACTACCCCCAGGTGAAGGGCTGCATCCAGATTCAACCCCTGGTCCCCGAGGAGAGTTCATCTCCCGAAAGTACCGGCTGGGTCTCTTCCGGAAGCCTCACCCCCAGTATCCGGATCATAGCCAGCTTCTCCAGGTAGGAGAGCAGGTTGGGGATGAAGGGGACAGGGGGAACAGCATCTGAATTGGAATGCCTAGACTTGAATGGTGGGGTTGTTTGGGTGATCAGAGGACTGTCCCCAGGGCTCTCTGGTTGGGTTTGGGGCTGATGGAGGCCCTTCCCTCCTGCAGGCTCTGTGTGCAGCTGTGGCAGGACCCAACCTGCTGAAGAACATGACCCAGCTCCTCTCAGTTGAGACCTCTGAGGGCGAGGAGCCCTGGTCCCCCTCAGCCATCAGTGGCAGCTTGCCTGGCCTTCCTCCTTCAGGTCATCCCCCAAGTGCCTCCTCTCTCTTCCTGTAGGAGTTCTCAGCCCCAATCTGTGATTTGGTTCTTCTAGGGGACCCCAATTACCCCACTGCCTGGTTGATCACAATGACCCAGCCTGTGCACTTTGCCAATCTCTCAGCTCCCCTGGGCCTGTTTCCTGAGCTCATGAGATGATTTATGGGGCCTGAGGTCATGGCCTGAGGTGGGTCGGGATGTGTCAGGTGCTGGTGCCCTCCTGACAGGATCAATACATGGGTCAGGTTTCATGTCCCTGGGGACAGTCTGACTTCTCAAAGGAGCCGTCAGCTTAATGATGCTGGTCTCTGTTGGTCAGGCCAGAGGGGCCAAGACACAGAATGGCCCACGCTCTGAGCTGACTGCCTAGTTGACTGGCTGGTGGGGGAAGGCAGTGGACAAGCACTGGGCTAGAGACCTCTGTCTCCTCACCCCCTGCCACCCTCTTCCAACATGGATAAAGAGGGATACAGCCCCACTGGGCTCCCCTTGGCCATGCTGCCATTGGGTTCAGTCCCATGGTCTTCTCCCCTTGGACCCCTTCCCCAGAAGGGGTCAGGCCATCCATTGCACCGGCCTGCCCTCATCACTTCTCCCCTTGCAGACCCCTCTCCTGGTGTGTACAATGAGGTGGTGGTGCCTGCCACTTACAGTGGATTTCTGTACTGTGGTCCCATCAGCAACAAGGCTGGACCCCCACCCCCTCGCAGGGGCCGGGATGGTGAGTGGGGGCCAAGGGATGGGAGGAGACAGGAGCAGAAAGTGGGCCAGATATGAATGTACCACTGAGGGACAGGGAGATTAGGGCTGTGGTGGGAAAGTGGGGCCCTACCCTGCAGTGGGCTGGGTGCTGGGGGTGAAAGAGACTGCCAGGCGGCAACCCTGGGTGATTGTTACAAGCCTCTGCTCTGAAGTCTGGCTGCCTGGGTCAGATCCCTGCTCTGCTTACACCCTGTCTGTTTCGGTCAGCATTCTTACTGCTATAATACAAAATACCTGAACACCACAACTCAGAGGAAGGAAGGTTTATTTTTTCACAGTTCTGGAAATTTCAAAGGGTTCAGTCCATATTAGGAAGGGCCACATCTGCGAAGCTCAGGGCATGGTGGTGGGAAGCAGAGAGAGAGAGAGAGAGAGAGAGAACGAACAAGGGCTCTTCTTTCATAGCACAGAGACCAGAAGCAGAGAGAGCTCAAGCAGGGGGTTATGGACATTTGTATAGTCCCCAAGGCCACACCCCAGTGACCCACCCTCTCCAGTCACACTCTACCTGCCTAGGTTACCACCCAATAAATCCATTACAATGGATTTATCCACTGAGGAGATTAGAGCCCCCATGATTCAATTATATCATCTCTGAACATCCATGCATGAACTCTTCAGGGGACATTCTATATCCAAACCATCATACTACCTATGTGACTTGGGCAAGCTACTCAAACTGTGACCCTCAGTTTCCCCACCAGTAGAGCAGAACTGACTATAATATCTACCTCATAGGGTTATTGTGAAGATTATGTAGGATCATACATGGGCAGAAGGCTTGGCACAGTATAAATATCTGCTAAATGGGAATTACAGCAGTGGGGGACAGAGGCCTAGTGCCCCGTTGACCATCTCTTTCCCACTTAGCTCCTCCCCGCCTGTGGTGTGTACTGGGAGCGGCTCTGGAAATGTTTGCATTAGAAAGCAGCCAGGAACCCCTCAGCCTCATCCAGCCCCAGGATGTCCTATGCCTGGGCGTGAGCCCCCCACCTGCTGACCCAGGTGACCTTGAAAGGTAACAGCCCCTGTGCCCTTCCCAAGCCGATGGCCCTCCTTGCCCTTGGTCTCCTCCCTGACTGCATCTTCTCTGCAGATTCCCCTTTTCCTTTGAGCTCATTCTCACTGGAGGGAGGATCCAGCATTTTGGCACAGATGGAGCTGACAGTCTAGAGGCCTGGACCAGTGCCGTGGGCAGGGTGAGGTAGCCCAGACCCCTCCCCAACACTCGTGGTTTCCCTGTTCCTGCTTGCCCCCATCCTGCCCTCGTATTCCACAGCCCCTCCACTAACAGACAGCTGAAGTTGACTGAGCACCTATTCTGCATCAGGCCCTGCGCTAAGCACTGTCCATTGAATAGCTCATTTAATTTTCACAACAGCCTCAGAGGTAAAAGGATTGTTATTATTTTATACATACGGAGACTAAGTCTTAAAAGTTACGAAGTCACTTGGTCAAGGTCACAGGGTTAGAAGGCAGCAGAGCACAGGACTAAAAATCAAGCCTCTGTCTCCAGATTTCCAACCCCAGTCCTCACTGTGCCACAGCCTCTGCCCACAGAGCAGCTGCCCCTGCCTCCCACCACCTTCCCTGCCCCCACCGGTTCTTCAACAGGCCTAGCGGCAAAGCCACTTTGCCAGCTTCTCCGTTTCTAAACAAGCCCCATATCCAAAATTAAAATTCTCCATCCTAGACCCCATATCCAAAATTAAAAGTTCAGGCCCCCGAGTTGGAGTCATACATCCTGAGACTTGAGTCCTACAACTCTCAGCTTCAGGAGCTCTTCTGAGACTGCAGAGTGGGTGTAAAAGACTCACCCCTAGGGATGAGGAGTAAGTGACATGTGAGGCCCACACATCACAAGCCCTCCATATGTGGGTGTTGAAATAATAATGGTGGCAGTGATGATGATGATGATGATGATGACGACAATCTCTCCCATCCTAAAACAGCTTTTCCTTAAGCTCTGCTCCGCCTTCAACTTTTCACCCTGGCACCCTTCTTCCCCTCCTGACAACTTTTCAGAAAGTCGTGTGCAGCCTGCAATTCCTCCTTAACCCCTTGCAGCTACCTTCCTCTGTGCAGACTCTCCTAAGCTGCTACTCTGAAGATCACCAGTGACTTCTCATATCCAAAATCCAAGGGGCACCTCTGGCCTCCTCAGGTCATCTCTGCAGTGGCTGACACTTCTCTGCAGGAAATGCTCAACTCCTCTGGCCTCTGACCCCACTCTCCCGGTCTTCCTATAACTCCTGCTCTCACTAACAGTTCCCGTGTCCTGGCTCTGTCATGGCCCTCACAGCCAGGTCCATCTCTCTTATTATCTTTCCAAGAGTCCGTCTGTCTGTCTGTCTGTCTGTCTGTTTGTTTGTGGTGCTGGGGATGAACCCAGGGCCTTACACATGCTGGGCACGTGCTCTACCACTGACCCATGTCTCAGCCCAAGTTCATCCTAAAGGCAGTGCTACCCAAAGTGTGGTCTGAAGTGTCCCCGGATAATTTGTTTCATTCCATGACAGGATAAGCACAGGAAGCATTTTGAATCTTTTCTAACAATTCGGCAGTGTTGAGTCTGATTATACAAGTTAAGGGCTTATATGTCTTTGTTTCTTTTCATCTGTTTTCTTTTTTTGTGTGTGTGTGGTACCGGGGATTGAACCCAGGAGTATTTTAACTCCAAGCTACACCCCCAGTCCTATTTTTTATTCTTTATTTTGAAACTGGGTCTCGCTAAGTTGCGGAGGGCCTCACTAAGTAGCTGAGGCTGGCGGCAAACCCAGATCCTCCGGTCTCAGCCTCCCAAGTACTGGGATTACAAGTATGCACCACCACGCCCGGCTTTTCATCTGTTTGGGTAATTCATTTTTGTTGTTTTTAACAAAGGTATTGGATAGTGATAGATTGGAACTTTAAAAAAAGAAAGAAAGAACCGGGTGTGGTGGCGCACGCTTGTAATCCCAGTACTTGGGAGGCCGAGACAGGAGGATCACAGGTTCGCGGTCGGCCTCAGCTACTTAGTGAGGCTCTCTGCAACTTAGTGAGACCCTGTTTCAAAATAAAGAATAAAAAATAGGGCTGGGGGTGTAGCTCAGAGGTAGAATGCCCCTGGGTTCAATCCCCAGTTCCGCAAAAAAAAAAAAAAAAAGAGAGAGAGAAAGAAAGAAGGGCTATATATCTCCGTGATAGAGCTCTTGCCTAGCATACAAGTGGCCCTGAGTTCCATTCAAGGAAGGAAGGAAGGAAGGGAGGGAGGGAGGGAGGGAGGGAAAGAAAGAAAGGGAAAGAAAGGGAGGAAAGGAACAAGGAACTATGGGCAGTTTGAGAATCCCTGCTTTGAGGTGGACCTCAAATGCCCCTTCCTCCATGAAACCTCTCCCCAGCACCCTAGGGTGGTGGGATTTCCCGGAGCACCCTAGCCTCCAGGTAGAACGTTTTGGCTGCCCATTCTTTCTTTCCCCCACACCTCAGTTAAAGGCACTAGGCTGCCACATAGGGTCTTCTCTCTGTTGACTGGAGTGGATTGAACTGAATTTCTTTCCTTCTTTCTCTGTCCATCTCATATCTCCTCCCTGGGTCTCTCTTTTGCTCTCTCTCCATCATGTTTCCTTCCTTTTCCTTCTGCTTTCTTTCTATGCTTTCTCTGCTTTCCCCCATCTGTTCACTCTCATTTCTCTCCCTCCTTCCCCTGCCTCCCCTCTCCCTGTCCTCCCTCTGCCTCCTCTCTCCCCATTTTTCTCATACCCTCTCTCACCCCATCCTCCCCATGCCTCATCTCTTCCCATCCTCCTGCCTCCACAGTGGTTCTCTCCGCTGAGCTGTCATCAGCTGCTGGGCCCAGGGCTGCTGCGGCTGGGCCGCCTGTGGCTGCGGTCCCCCTCCCACACAGCCCTGGCCTCGGGCCTCTGGATGTCAGGGTTCGGCCTCCTTCGTGGTGACCACCTCTTCCTGTGTCCAGCACCAGGCCCTGGTCCCCCAGCCCCTGAGGACATGGTGCATTTACGGCGGCTACAAGAGATCAGTGAGCAGGGTTGGGGATAGGACTGAAGGGTGGCTATGGGGTGGGTGGGAGCGGACTTTTTTATTTGGGGGTCTCTATGGGAAATAGCAGAATGTAGTGGCTTTAGGCACAAGCTCTGAAGTCAGACTGCCCAGATTTAGACCCTACCCCCATCACTTCCTAACTGTGTACCCTTGGACAAGTCACTTAACCTCTCTGAACCTTAGTTTACTCATCTTTAAAGTGTGCACAATAATCAGACCTTCCTCAGAGGGCTACAGGGAGGTTAAAATAATGTAATGCATGTAAACACTTATCAAAAAGCCTGGCAGGAGGCAACTTATAAGTACCCACCAAATGTTCTCATTATTGTTATTCAGAGTCTCTTGCTGGTTGGGGACTGGAAGACGGGGCTGAGTACCCTTGTGACTGTCTTTCGTTATAAAAGAGGAACAGGGTAGGATAATGTTTTAGGACTTTGGAGACAAGAGACCTGGGTTCAAGCTCGGCTTTGCCATTTTATAGCCAGTAGCGTGAAGCAAGTCACTAACTTCTGAGCTGTAATGTAGCACCTATAACATGGAAATAATAGTATATAACTGTTTATTTAGGATTTAATAGAGCATTGTTCATAAAATTCCTAGCCTGGTGCTTATATACCTTAAGCACTTAATAAATAATACTCATTATGATGAAAACTATGATGATGATAATGTCCAATGATTCTCCTCCTAGGTGTAGTCTCTGCAGCTGACACCCCAGACAAAAAAGAGCATTTGGTGCTGGTAGAGACTGGAAGGTAAATGTTGCTCCTGCCTTTGACCACCAGGCTCCCTTTCGGGAACCTAGTACACTCTTCATCCTGGCCTTCTGGATCACCAACTGCCATCCTCAAAGTTGCTTTGATCCCTAGTTCAGGGATCATTTGGGTTGCATGTTGCTGCCCTCTGCTGGTGGCCCTGGGAAGTAGCACAGGTCCCGTGCTACTGAGCCTCAGTCAGAGGACTTTGTGGAGTTGGCTCTGACTCCGGCCTCTGGGTCTCAGGACCCTCTATCTGCAGGGAGAGGGCCGGCTGGACTTCTCAGCGTGGAATTCAGCCATTGGGGGTGCTGCTGGTGGGGGCGGCACGGCGCTGCAGGAGCAGCAGATGAGCCGGGGTGACATACCTATCATCGTGGATGCCTGCATCAGTTTTGTTACCCAGCATGGTGAGTGGACGCTGGTTGATCCTGAGCCAGTGAGGGTGGGGGTGGAGAACATGGGCACAGTTGGGATTGGGGGGATGAATCACCTGAAAGAGTTTTGCCTCCAGATACTGTGGGCCACAGCCTCGCAGCAAGCTGCTTTGTTTTTCTGAGCCTTCGTTTCCTCGTCTGTGAAATGGGGCTGACAGTCCTCCTTTTGCATGACAGTCGTGCCAGTGAGATGATCATGTCAGGCATGGAGTGCAGGGCCTGGCAGGCAGTGAGTGTCCAGAGGTGAAGTGAGTGTTATCGAGTCATGGAGGTGAGAGCAGCACTGGAAATGGGACTGAGGCCACAGAGCCATGGAGAACAGAGGGGTGACAGCTATGAGGCAAGAGCCAAGCCGTGCAGGCAGCCACATCCCTGAAGGCTTGAGCAGAATTATTCTGTGTGTAAGATTTTCCAAGCTGGACATGGTGGTGCATGCCTGTAATCCCAGTACTTGGGAGGCGGAGACAGGAAGATTGCAGGTGTAAGGCCAGCCTCAGCAACTTAGTGAGGCCCTGTTTCAAAAATAAAATAGGGTTGAGGGTGTGGCTCGGAGGTAGAACTCCCCTGGGTTCAATCTCAATTCAGTAACACACACATACACACACACACACACACAGAAGAGCCGGGCATGGTGGCGCATGCTTGTAATCCCAGTACTTGGGAGGCTGAGACAGGAGGATCTGAGTTCGCGGCCAGCCTCAGCTACTTCGTGAGGCCCTCCACAACTTAGTGAGACCCTGTTTCAAAAATAAAGAATTAAAAATAGGGCTGGGTTGTAGCTCAGAGGTAGAATGCCTTGGGGTTCAATCCTCAGTACTGCAAAAAAAAAAAAAAAAAAAAAAAAAGATTTCCAGGCATGAAGGGTCAGCTACGCCAAATGGTCCTCAGAATTCTTTGTGAGTTTTTGGCCTTTATTTTGTTCTCCAGCCCAAGTAAGGACCAAATAGAATCTACTTCTATTATAAACCCTCTTTAAGTGGTTGGACTTTTGAGAAGAAAAACTCATAGGAAAGTAAGGAGGGTGCAAAGCCCTGGGTTCAATCCCCAGCACCAACCAAAAAAGACACTTCATGACCCTACAAAGAGTTGTGCTTACCAGTCATGGATAATGGATAGAATGGCTAATGACATTCTCCATCCCTTGGCAGTAGCTTCACTCAGTGCCTCCCCCACTCACTGGACTCCTATCCTCTTCTCAGACTCCCTTGTGTTCAAAGGAGAAGTTCAGTCTGAGGCCCAGTGAGGAGTGTGTGTGGTACCCTCCCCTTCAAGGTTTCTGCACTACCACATTCATTCGACAGATATTATTAACATATTTACTAGTAACTCAACGTTACTAACGTGTGCCAGACACAGGGATATGGTAGTGAACAGAGAAGGTCCAAAAAACAAATAAATAAACTATAATGTGATTTTGGAGAGTACTATTTAAAAATAAAAGCAGTGAGAGTTGGAACATGATGGGGGAAGCTGTGTGTGACAATGAGGTCAGGGAAGGACTTTTTTTTTTCTTTTTCTTTGTGGTACTAGGGATTGAACCCAGGAGCATTCTATCTCTGAGCTACACCCCCAGCCCTACTTTATTTTTATTTTGAAACAGGGTCTCGCTAGGTTGATGAGAATCTCAGTACTTGCTGAGGCTGTCCTCAAACCTGCGATCCTCCTGTCTCAGCCTCCCAAGTACTGGGATTACAAGCATGCACCATTACGCCTGGCCAGGGAAGGACTTTCTGAAGTGAAAATTCCAGCAGAGAGCTGAATCAAGACCACAGAGGCAGCGGGACATGGTGGTGTAAGCTTGTAATCCCAGTGCTTGGGAGGCTGAGACCGGAGGGGTGCAGGTTCAAGGACAGCTTCAGCAAGTAGTGAAATTCTCAGCAACTTGGTGAGACCCTGTTTCAAAACAAAAAATTAAACAGGGTTGGGGTGTAGCTCGGAGGTAGAATGCCCCTGGGTTCAATCCCTAGTATCACAAAAATAAATAAATAACCACAGAGGCACAGTTTTCCTCCTCCTTGACCCCCTATCCCCAACAGCCACAGAACATGTGGGGGGGGGGTCACAGACCAGCTGCTGGGTGGGTACTGTTATATCTTTGCACAGTGATGAACAGAGACTACTGGCTGTTTTCAGGGCTCCGGCTAGAAGGTGTGTATCGGAAGGGGGGTGCTCGGGCCCGCAGCCTGAGGCTCCTGGCTGAGTTCCGGCGGGATGCCAGGTCAGTGAAGCTCCGGCCAGGGGAGCACTTTGTGGAGGACGTCACCGACACGCTCAAACGCTTCTTTCGAGAGCTTGATGACCCTGTGACCTCTGCTAGGTTGCTGCCTCGCTGGAGGGAAGCTGCCGGTACTCCTGAGATCCCTAAGAACCAAGGCCCAGCCAAGATCTCCACCCTCCCCACCAGAATCCACGAGGGTCTCTTGTGGGATTGGGCAATCTCCTTCCCCAGTGCTCCCCACCCTGGAGGATCATCCAGAGACTTGTCTCAGGGGGAGGTGGAAGGGGAACAGATACACATCCATCCTGGGTTGGTTTGTCTAAAAATCCCTCCCTCCACTCTAGCGTCTGTTCTCCATCCCTGAGTCCTTCCCGAACCCTCCTCCATTCTATCCCTAGAACTGCCCCAGAAGAATCAGCGCCTAGAGAAATACAAAGAAGTGATCGGCTGCCTGCCTCGCGTCAACCGCCGCACCCTGGAGACCCTCATTGGGCACCTTTATCGGTTAGTACGGCCTGGCCTCCTGCTCCCTCCTTGACCCTTCGTCACCTCAATCCGATTCCACAGTTTCATGCATTCATTCCTTCCACAATGAATGAATTGTTGTTAAGTGAAGGTGTCGTAGTATAAAGGTTCAGAAAATGGATTTTGGGGTGAGGCAGACCTAGGCTTTATCTGGCTCCATCGTTCTAGCTGTGTGACTTTGGGTGAGTTATTTGTTCTCTCTGAGCCTCAGTTTCCTTGTTTCTAAAAGAAAGATGATTTAATGAATAGTATACACTTCATATGTGAGAGCTAAACGAGATGGTCCATGTGAAATTCTTAGCGTAGAGCCGGGCGTGGTGGCGCATGCTTGTAATCCCAGTACTTGGGAGGCTGAGACAGGAGGATCCGGGTTCGCGGCCAGCCTCAGTTACTTAGTGAGGCCTCTGCAACTTAGTGAGACCCTGTCTCAAAATAAATAATAAAAAAATAGGGCTGGGGGGGGTGTGGCTTGGAGGTAGAATGCCCCTGGGTTCAGTCCCCAGTACCGCAAAAAAAAAAAAAGAAATTCTTATCGTAGTACCTGATATGGAGTAAGCCTCAGAAATAGTTAGCAGTCGGTATTATTTTGTTTTATTATTCGATGTCAGGCAAAAGGCTAGATATATACAAAGATGAATCAGATGCAAGTCTACATTTACCAGTCTGTTGGGGAGAGAGGTCTTTGAGTGATTCTAGGGTGAACCCCTGGCTGTGTTGTAGTGGTTATACAGCATTGTAGAGGCTGGCCAATTATAGGCCCATTGCCAAATCTAGCCCATTGCCTGTTTTTTTAAATAAAGTATAAAACCATACCCATTTGTTTATTTTTATTTATTTATTTATTTTTTTGCGGTACCGGGGATTGAACCCAGGGGTGTTCTACCTCCGCACTACGCCCCCGGCCCTATTTTTTTTATTCTTTATTTTGAAACCGGGTCTCACGAAGTTGTGGAGGGCCTCACTAAGTAGAGAGAGAGAGAGAGAGAGAGAGAGAGAGAGAGAGAGGGAGGGAGGGAGAGAGAGAGAGACAGAGAGAGAGCTGAGGCTGGCCGCGAACCTGGATCCTCCGGTCTCCGCCTCCCAAAGTACTGGGATTACAAGCGTGCGCCACCACGCCCGGCTACCCATTTGTTTATACATTTTCTATGACTCCTTTTGCACTACAACAGCAAGGTTGAGAGACTGTATGGCCTGAGAGCCTAAAATACTATCTGCCCTTTTGTGTGTGTGTGTGTGTGTGTATGTGTGTGTGGTACTGGGGATTGAACCCAGGGGCATTCTAGTTCCAGGCTACACTCCCAGTCCTATTTTTTATTCTTTATTTTGAAACAGGGTCTCACTAAGTTGCGGAGGGCCTCACTAAGTAGCTGAGGCTGGCTGTGAACCCGGATCCTTCGGTCTCAGCCTCCCAAGTACTGGGATTACAAGCGTGCACCACCACGCCTGGCTTCTATCTGCCCTTTACATAAAAAGTTTGCTGATGCCTGCTCTATTTATAATCACCCATGCCTTAACTGTCTCCTCATAGACTGTGAGCTCCTTGAGGTCAGTAATGTGTCTTACTCACTACCATATCGCAAGTGCTTAGCCTAGGGTCTGGCATATAGTAGGGGTTTAATAAGTGTTTGCCAAATGAATGGATGCATTGGTGAAGGGGGGCAAAAGCTGCGTTGCTCATGACCCTGGCACTCCTCTGCAGGGTTCAGAAATGTGCAGCTCTAAACCAGATGTGCACACGGAACCTGGCCCTGTTGTTTGCACCCAGCGTGTTCCAGACGGATGGGCGGGGGGAGCACGAGGTGCGGGTGCTGCAGGAGCTCATCGACGGCTATGTCTCTGTCTTTGATGTAAGGCTTTCCTGAACCCTGACCTACAACCTCTCTCCCCTACCTCTGCAGGACCCAGAGTCTCTGGATCCTGCCCACCCCAACAATCCCTAGCTCAGCCCTCTGAGGTCCCTCTACATCAGGAACCACCTCCCAGAGCCTCTTTCTCCCATAACCTTATCCCCAACCTCCCACCCCCTTGGTTTGTGTCCCTTCTCCAGCCCTCTTATCCAGGTCCCCTTTGGTCTTGGGGTCTGCCCTGCTTCCCTCCTTTCCCAGAAGCCCCCATACCAACTTTTGGCTCTTTCACAGATTGATTCTGACCAGGTAGCTCAGATTGATTTGGAGGTCAGTCTTATCACCACCTGGAAGGATGTACAGGTAACTCACCCTAATCTTAGACTCCTGAGTGGGGCAGGAGGGGACATCAGGATAGGAAGGTGCCTTTCTGCTCAGTTGAGGAAATTTCCTTTTCAGCCTGTCTCTCTGCACACTGAACCTCACTTCTTTGGAAGACAGGGGAAGCCCAGAGAGGAAAGTGCTTTGGACAGTGGGTTTGCTCCATTCATTCCACCATGACGATTCATTACAAAATGGTGGCAGCAGCCCTCGCTTCTAAGTGTAAGAGATTCAAGGAAAAGTTAGTAAAGTCAGACTAAGCAGCAAGGATAATAAGTACAGTAGCAAACATCAGCTGAAGACCTTTTATTCCAAGTGCCTCTAATCTCACTGTAGCCTCGTACAACTCCACGAAATAGGTAGTCTTATTTTTTTTTTTCAAATAAAAAACCAAGGCTCAGAGAGTCACTTATTCAAGGTCACACTGTGGTGAGTGGCAGAGTTGGAACACAGGCAGTATGATTCCTCCCTACCACTGTGTGGCGCTACCTTGGGTAGTGCCACATGTGGCTGAAGATGAGGTTGCGCCACTCCTGAAGTTCCCTCTTTGAAGAGCCTGGGCAGTGTTGGGGGTTAGGGTTGGGAGGAGAACTTTGTGGGGGAGCTGTGCATGAGGCACCATGAGGAATCTTCTGATTTCAGTAGTTTCCATCCTTTTGTGCCCTCCTGACCTCTGGTGTCTTCCTCTATCCATCCCCTCAGCTGTCCCAGGCTGGAGACCTCATCATGGAGGTTTATATAGAGCAGCAGCACCCAGACAACTGCGTCACCCTGAAGGTCAGTCCTGAAGGACGGGACGGGAGATGAGAAGATGGTGGGGGCAGGGGCAACAGCGTGACCTGCATGGGTCTCTTGCTGGATCCCAGGTATCCCCAACACTGACTGCTGAGGAGCTGACTAACCAGGTACTGGAGATGCGAGGAACAGCAGCAGGGACAGACTTGTGGGTGACATTTGAGATTCTTGAGCATGGAGAGCTTGGTGAGTATGAGTGTGTGTGTGTGTGTGTGTGTGTGTGTGTGTGTGTGTGTGCGTACACATGGGCATGCACACCAATGACCTCTGTGTTACAAATACAATGAGCCATACTCATCCCCGTGTCCATGTGAGAAGATGGTTAACACAGTTGACCCACTCCCTCTTTCTCAGTACTCTTCTCTCTTGGCTTCAGGGAACACCACAAGCTCTCAGGTTCCCTTCTCTCCCCAAGGAGGCTTCTCTTCCCCTTTTGTCCAGACTCCAAGTGTTGGAAGGACCCAAGGCTCAATCCTAGGCACTTTCTTCTTCTCTACTCACATCTTTCCTTAGACAAACTCATCCATTCCCATGGCTGTAAATGCCATAAATTGACACCCCACATTTTTGGTGCTAGGGTTTAAACCCAGGGACATTCTACCTCTGAGTTACACCCCAGCCCTTTTTGGTTTTGTTTTTTTGTGGTACTGGGAATGAACCCAGGACCTTGCACATGCTCTACTGCTGTGCTACGTCCCCAGCTCCCTTTTCTTTTTATTTTGAAACAGGATCTTGCTAAGTTGCTGAGAGTCTCTCACTAAGTTGCTGAAGCTGGCCTCAAACCTGTGATCCTCCTGTCTCAGCCTCCTGAGTACTGTGATTACAGGAGTGCGCCACAATGCCCAGCCCAATTTTTATTTCTGGCCCAGACCTCTTCTGTTACTCTAGATTCATTTATCCAACTACCTACTTGACATCTCCACTTCTTAAAAGTGTCTCAGATTTAAAATGTTTAAGGGCAAACCCAATTCCTAGATCCCTTCCCTAACAAAAAGCCCAGGCTACTTTCTGTTTTTCTCCCAACTCAGTAAATATCACCACAATTCACCCAGGTATTAAGGCCAGAAAACTGGGAGTCCTCTGGGGTTTCCCAGAGGGAAGCCTTCACACCCACCCATAGTCCTGTTGATTCCATTTGAATCTATCACTTCTCTCCATCTCCATTGCTACCAGCACCCTACTAGAAGTCACCATCATTTTTTCTGCCTCCCAATATTAACCCCTAAAATGTATGGCCCCAGAAAGGGAGTAACTGGACAGTGTTCCATTCTTACCTCCCCTTCAACCATTTTCTGCACAGCAGCCAAATGAACACTTCAAGCAGGAATCAGGTCGTGCCATTCCCCTGGTTAAAATCCTCTGGTGGTTTCCCAATAAACTGGAAAATAAAATTCAAAGTCCTTATCATGGCCCACAGGCCCTGCTTATTTCACAGACCTCCATCTCACATCACCCATTCTCTTATCCATTCTCTTTGCTGTGGCCACACTGGCTGGTTGGTTCCCCAGATACATCTTTCCTGAATTAGGGCCTTTGTTCTTATATTTTGTCACATAAGATCTTACCTGACCTCAGCCTGGCTTGCTCTTCCTGATCCTTGAGATTGCTGAGGCTCATCTTCAAATGCAACTTCTTTTTTTCTTTTTTTTTTTTGCGGTACCAGGGATTGAACCCAGGGGCGTTCTACCTCCGTGCTACACCCCCGGCCCTATTTTTTATTTATTTTGAAACCGGGTCTCACGAAGTTGCGGAGGGTCTCACTAAGTAGCTGAGGCTGGCCGCAAACCCAGATCCTCTGGTCTCAGCCTTCCAAGTACTGGGTTATAAGTGTGCACCAACACGCCTGGCTCAAATGCAACTTCTGAAAGGCCTTGCCTAAATACTCTCAGTTGCTGTCCTGTTAACTCTCTCTCAGCTTATTGTTTATGTCAAAGCAATTACAGGTCTGCAGTTATTTTGCTTGCCTACCTGTTTATTGTCAGCCCCCTCGCTAGGCCGTGGCTCTGTAGAGGCAGCCATGTGTATCACACTCACTACTGTATCCCAGGGCCAGCATGGGGGCCCTGGCACAGTGTTGGTGCTACTATACACGCTGTGGGGAAAGAGTTGAATAAGTGAGTGAATGAGTGACTGGTGAGAGATGAGTTGGGGGGCCGGGCGTGGTGGCGCACACTTGTAATCCCAGTACTTTGGGAGGCGGAGACCGGAGGATCCGGGTTCGCGGCCAGCCTCAGCTCTCTCTCTCTCTCTCCCTGTTTCTCTCTCTCTGTCTCTCTCTCTCTCTCGCTCTCTCTACTTAGTGAGGCCCTCCACAACTTCGTGAGACCCGGTTTCAAAATAAAGTATAAAAAATAGGGCCGGGGGTGTAGCGCAGAGGTAGAATGCCCCTGGGTTCAATCCCCGGTACCACAAAAAAAAAAAAAAAAGAGAGATGAGTTGGGGACTCCGGGCTTTGGATGGGTATTTTGAGTGATACCTGCCCCCACCTTGTTCCTTCAGAGCGGCCACTGCACCCCAAGGAAAAGGTCCTAGAGCAGGCCCTGCAATGGTGCCAGCTCCCTGAGCCCTGCTCAGCCTCCCTGCTCTTAAGAAAAGTCTCCCTGACCCAGGCCAGCTGCCTCTTCACAGGTGAGCCTCCTTCCTCAGCCAGCATTTCCCAGGTCTCTTCCCCAGGACCCTCCCCAGCATTGCTCATCTGTGCCCAGGTGTCCGGCGTGAGAGCCCCCGGGTGGGACTGTTGCGGTGTCGTGAGGAGCCACCCCGCTTGCTGGGAAGCCGCTTCCAAGAAAGGTTCTTTCTGCTGCGTGATCGCTGCCTGCTGCTGCTCAAAGAGAAGAAGGTGAGGCCCTGGGGCTAGAGGGTGGGGTGCTGAGCGGGCATGTAGCAGGAGCCATGACTATGCCAGTCCCCTAACTCCACAGCCCATTCTCTCACCAATCTCTTTGCTTGCCTGACCTTGACATGTCTGACCCTGCGATCACATGTTCAAAGGCTCCTGTGACTTCTTGACCTCACTAACCATGATCTTCTCTCACCTCTCAACCTTACTGTTCATGTTCTCAGAGCTCTAAACCAGAACGGGAATGGCCTCTGGAAGGTGCCAAGGTCTACCTGGGAATCCGCAAGAAGTTAAAGCCTCCCACGCCGTGAGTTTTCTCCCCCAGCCCGCACTTCTAGGACCTTCCTGCCATCACCTCTCTGGCCTTTATGGTCACCTCATCACTGTTCTCCTTTGCTCCCAGGTGGGGCTTCACATTGATACTGGAGAAGATGCACCTGTGAGTACCTCCTTGCCTGGCTTCTCCTACAGCCCGGACCCGCACCCCGTCCTCTTTCCTCCTTGTTTCCTTCCTCCATTCCTCCATCCCTAGACCTGTGAATCCTTCTCTCCCCTAAATCCACTTTGATCACCCACAGCTACTTGTCCTGCACTGATGAGGATGAGATGTGGGATTGGACCACCAGCATCCTTAAAGCCCAGGTGAGGGGAAGGAAAGGCCAAGGGCTGGGTCTCTGGTCCCCTGGGCCACAGCCGTACCTCTCAGTGCCTCCCAGGCTCACCAGTGACAACTGCTCACCCTCTCCCTAGCATGATGACCAGCAGTCAGTAGTCTTACGGCGCCGTTCCTCCTCTGACCTTGCCCGTCAGAAGTTTGGCACTATGCCCTTGCTGCCCATCCGTGGGGATGACAGTGGAGCCACCCTCCTCTCTGCCAATCAGACCCTGGTGAGACTCCCTCTAACCTGCCCCAGCCTCACCCGCTCTCTGCCCTTACCTTTGCCACACTGCAGCAGGGAGTGGTGTGCCTGCCAGCCTGGTGCCCCCCTGCTCACTGTGACCCTCCCCTCTACCTTCTCTGTACCCCTACTCCCCCTACCACCTCCCATTGCCAGGCCTCACTGTGTCTCTGTGTCTCTCCCTCTCCTCATCCCCACCCCACCTGTGCCCAGCGGCGACTACACAACCGGAGGACCCTGTCCATGTTCTTTGTGAGTACTGTGCCTGTTCCAGCTGTGTGCCTGCTGACCCTGTGTTCCTCTGCATTGCCCCAGTCCTTGATGTGCTCTGTGTCTGATCTGATGCAGGCCATCAGGGTGTGTGTGTGTGTGTGTGTGTGTAGATATGAATGAGGGATGGGTGGCTGGGGATATAGCTCAGTGGTAGAACATTTGCCTAGCATGTATGAGACCCTGGGTTTGATACCCAGCAACACACACACACACACACACACACACACACACACACACACACTCACTCTATGGAAAAAGAAAATGAGAGATGGTAGGATGTAGTGAGAAAATGGTCATAGAATCTGAGAAATAGAAGGAGAGTGGTAAGTCATTTGGAGTCAGACAGACCTGGGTTCAAGCCCACCACTGCCCTTTCCTCCCTGTGTGATCTGGGACAGCTGAGGGATCCTCTGCATCTCAGTTCACTCTTTTGCAGTGTAACTCACTGCACAAGGTTGTTTTGAAATCATCCATGCCAAGCATTTTGCAGCATTTGTCCCATAGGAAGAGCTCAATAAATGTTAGTGATTAATAATCCAGTAATATAGTTGGGTGCAGTGGCACATGCTTGTAATCTCAGTCACTCAGGAGGCTGAAGTAGGAGGATCACAAGTTCAAGGCCAGCCTGGGCAATTTAGTGAGACCCTGTCTCAAAATAAAATTTTAAAAAGGGGCCAGGGTAGGCCGGGCATGGTGGCGCATGCCTGTAACCCTAGTACTTGGGAGGCTGAGACAGGAGGATCTCAGGTTCAAGGACAGCCTCAGCAAGTAGTAAGACTCTCATCAACCTAGCAAGACCCTGTTTCAAAATAAAAATTAAAAAGTAGGGCTGGGGTGTAGCTTGGCAGTAGAATGCCCCTGGATTCAATCCCTAGTACCACAAAAATAGATAGATGATAGATAGATAGATAGATAGATAGATGGGGCGAGGTATATAGCTCAGTGGTAGAGAACTTGCCTAGTATGCTCAAGCCCTTGGGTTTAAACCCCAGTATCATTCATACACACAAATTTAACAACTCTAACTCTGTGCCCACCGCCTGCCCATTCCCATGCAGCCGACGAAGTCATTCCAGGGATCTATGGAGGAGCAAGAAGAGCTGGAGGAGCCTGTGTATGAGGAGCCAGTATACGAGGAGGTAGGGAACTTCCCTGAACTCACCAAGGACACCTCGGCCTCCTTCACCACACAGGAGTGGACAGCCACGCCAGAGACCCCCCTCGCCAGCCAGAGATTCTTTGATCAACCTCTTCTTTCCATGGCAAGCACCCTGGGCCAGGAGGAGAGGCCACCTGAGCCCCCTCCTGGTCCCCCTTCAAAGAGCAGTTCCCAGGCACGGGGGTCCCTGGAGGAGCAGCTGCTTCAGGAGCTCAACAGCCTCCTCCTGAGGAAGGGAGAGACCACTGCCTGTCTGGAAAGCCTTTCCCAATCCTCGAGCCCCCAGCCCTCCAGCCCTACCGGCCTGGCAACACAGACACCTGGCATCCACGCCCAACCTCCCTGCAATTCCAGTCCACGCTCCAGCCAGCCCCTCACATGATCCTAGGACCAGCAACTGAGGGGTTAGATACCCAGAGGAGGCTCCAGGCTCTCACCATGGAAGACACTGCTGGGAGCTCCCTCTGCCCTGGCTGGAAAGACTAAGCATCCAGTATGTTGCTGTAGAAGGAGCACTGGACTGAAGGCCCTGGATGCTGTGTGTCTTGGGGCAGGTCATGGCCCCTCTCTGGGCTTCAGCCTGTTTATCCATACCACAAAGTCAGCGAAAAAAGGAGAACAGTGAACATCAAATTGTTTCTCTGAGCTGTAAGCTCCCTGTATTTCCCTCAACAGGGGCAGTTCCTGCTTTATATATTTGATTTGTAGGGTCTGTGAGAAATTTGGGGTAAAAGAATGGTTTTATTGCATTAAAGAAAAAACAGGTTTGGAAGCCAGAGGCCTGGATGATGTCCAAGTCTGTTCTATCCCACTTCCTGTATTCTGGGATTCTGCTGAAGCCCTCGAGTGGGGAAATTGATTGGAGTTGGGAGCTGGGGCAAAGGGGAGCCAAAAAAGGATGGTTCATTATTAATAAACCTTGGAACCAAAAGGCTACTATACTTTTTTCATTCATTCAATAAGTATGTATTGAGCACCTAGTTGGTGCCAGGACCAGGGATATAGTATGAACAAAACAAATGGGGTCCCTGCTGTCATGGAGTCTCCTCTGTAGAGGGGAAACAGAAAATAGAAAATACACCGGGCGTGGTGGCACACGCTTGTAATCCCAGTACTTGGGAGGCTGAGACCGGAGGATCCGGGTTTGTGGCCAGCCTCAGCTACTTAGTGAGGCCCTCTGCAACTTCGTGAGACCCGGTTTCAAAATAAAGGATAAAAAATAGGGCCGGGGGTGTAGCTCGGAGGTAGATCGCCCCTGGGTTCAATCCCCGGTACCGCCAAAAAAAAAGAAAATACGCACATAAATACAGGGATAAGTTTAATGCTGTGAAGCAACTAAACCAAGTGATGAGCTTGAGAGTGACGGTGGAGGCAGCCTTTACACTGGGGGAGGAGGGAGGAACGCCCCGGTGTGAGGAGCTGAAAGCAGGGCCAGAGGTCAGACAAGCGGAGTGCTGGGAGAGGGGCGCTGGACAGAGCACACAGCAGGCCTGAAAGCTGCGCAGCAGACGGGGCATGGCCTCTTGTGGGAATAGCAAGGAGTCTGGAGCGACAGCCGCACAGCGAGTAGGCTGGGGGAGCAGAGTGCAGACCGAAGTGGCAAAGATCCACAGGGGCCAAAGTGTCATGGCCTTGTAGGCCTTGGGTTCCATTTGGATTTTATTTTGAAGCAATTGCATTTTAACCAAGAAAAGGATGAAATTTTCTTTTTCTTTTTTTTTAATTATTTTTTTTGTGGTACTGGGGGTTTAAACCCAGGGGTGTTCTACCTCTGAGCTACACCCCAGCCTTATTTTATTTTATTTGCGATACTGGAGATTGAACCCAGGGGCATTCTACCTCTGAGCTACACCCCCAACCCTGTATTTTATTCTTTATTTTGAAACAGGGTCTCACTAAGTTGCAGAGGGCCTCACTAAGTAGCTGAGGCTGGCCGCGAACCCGTGACCCTCCTGTCTCAGCCTCCCAAGTACTGGGATTACAAGCATGTGCGACCACGCCTTGCTTATTTGTTATTTTGAAACAGGGCCTTGATAAGTTTCCACATACAGGCCTTGAACCTGTGGTCTCCTGCCTCAGTCTCCCAAGTACTGAGATTGTAGGCATTGGCCACCGTACCTGGCTCCCTTTTTTAAAAATTAAAAACAAAAAATGGGGGGGTACTGGGTACTAACCCAGGAGCATTCTACCTCTGAGCTGCACCTCCAGCCCTTTTATTTTTTATTTTGAAACTAGGTCTTGCTAAATTGTTGAGGGGCTTGCTAAATTGCTGAGGTTGTCCTTGAACCTGCAATCCTCCTGTCTCAGCCTCCCAAGTACTGGGATTATAGGTATGGACTACCATGTTCGACTCCCTTTAAAAAAAGAAAAGATCAAACACTGGCTGCTGTGTGAATGGTGGGTTGTCTAAGGAAGCCTGGAAGCAAGGAGACCAGATATCAGACTAGAAAACTGATAATGGGGGCTTAGAGTAGGGTAGTGGTCTTGGAAATTGAGGGAGATGGATCAATAGAAGTGTTTTTATTACTTATTTATTTTTGGTGCTGGGGATTGATCCAGGGGTATTCTACCTCTAAGCTATACCCCTAGCCCTTTTTTATTTTGAAACAGGGTCTCACTAAGTTTCCATGCACTGGCATTGAACCTGTACTTCTCCTCCTACCTCAGCCTTCCAAGTACTGTGATTACAGTCATGCACCACAGTGCCCAACTCCCTTTAAAAAAGGGGGTGTATTGGGGTTAACCCAGGGGCATTCTGTCTCCAAGCTATACCCCCAGCCCTTTTTATTTTATTTTTTATTTATTTATTTTTTGCGGTACCGGGGATTGAACCCAGGGGCATTCTACCTCTGCGCTACACCCCCGGCCCTATTTTTTTATACTTTATTTTGAAACCGGGTCTCACGAAGTTGCGGAGGGCCTCACTAAGTAGAGAGAGAGAGAGACAGGGAGAGAGAGAGAGAGCTGAGGCTGGTCGCGAACCCGGATCCTCCGGTCTCCGCCTCCCAAAGTACTGGGATTACAAGCGTGTGCCACCACGCCCAGCCCTTTTATTTTTTATTTTGAAACGGTCTCACTAAGTTGCTGAGGGTCTTACTAAATTGTTGAGGTTGGCCTCAAACCTACAATCTTTCTGTCTCAGCCTCCCAAGTACTAGGATTACAGACCTGGGCCACCATGCCCTACCCACATCTGACTTCTTTTAAAAAAAGAAAAAATCACTGGGCATGGTGGCCCATGCTTGCTATCCCAGTACTTGGGAGGCTCAGACAGGAGGATCACAGGTTTGTGGCCAGCCTTAGCAACTTAGTGAGGCCCTCTGCAACTTAGTGAGACCCTGTTTCAAAAATAAAAAAAATTAAGGTAGGCATGGTGGCGCATGCTTGTAATCCCAGTACTTGGGAGGCTGAGATAGGAGGATCACGGGTTCATGGCCAGCCTTAGCTACTTTGTGAGGCCCTCTGCAACTTAGTGAGACCCTGTTTCAAAATAAAGAATAAAAAATAGGGCTGGGGGTGTAGCTCGGAGGTAGAATGCCCCTGGGTTCCATCCCCAGTACCACCAAATAATCAATTAATTAATTAAAATAGGGCATGGGTTGTAGCTCAGAGGTAGAATGTCCCTGGGTTCCATCCCCAGTAACACACACACACACACACACACACACACACACACACACACACACAAAGAAAATACCAATCACTGGCTGCTGTGTGAACAGTGGGTTGTCTGGAAGCAAGGAGATCAGATATTAGACTAGAAAACTGATAAGGAGAGCTTGGAGTCCAGGGTGATGGTCTTGGAAATGGAGGGAAGTAGATCAATAGAAGTGTTTTTATTTATTATTTATTTATTTTTGGTGTAGGGATTGAACCCAAGGACATTCTACCTCTGAACTACAATCCTGGCTCTTTTTATTTTTTATTTTGAAATAGGGTCTCCCTAAGTTGCTGAGGGTCTCTCAGTTGCTGAGACTGGCCTTGAACCTGCAATCCTCCTGTCTCAGCCTCCCAAGTACTGGGATTATAGGAGTGAACTACTGTGTCTGGCTTGTTTCTTTTCTTCTTTCTTTTTTTTTTTTATATAGAACCTATGGGACTTGCTGGTGGATGGAATATGGGGGTCGGTGAAAAGACACACTGACTCCCAGATTTTGACTTTCCTAACTGGAAGGAGTGTGGTGCCATCTAGAACCTGGGGGAGGATCAGGCTGAAAAGGCAGTGTTTAAAATTTGTGGTGTCATTTAGACATGAGTGGAGGTGTCCAGTGGTAATTGGATATGTGAATCTGGAGTTTTGAGTCATGCCAGGGAACCTGGGCGTGGTCTAAGAGGGCTTAAGTGAGGAGGATGAGGAAAGGGAGTTAGTAAAAGGACTGGTAGATCTTGGGGCACACACCCTGAAGGGAAAACCCTAAAGATGACAGGAGCTTTCTGGGCCATAAGGCCCCACGTGCATCTCCCAAGCTCATGCCCCTTGCTGGCATAGGTTAGTGTCCAGTGGCGCCCAGGATGTACCTGTCTTTTCCCCTGGGCCTGGTTCCTTCTCCTTCTCACTCCGCTCACAACCAGCTTTTCCAGTTCAGCGGGAATTGGGAAAAGGTCTGGGACCAGCCCTGTCTCGCTCAGGTGTCCAGTGACTCAGTTTCCCTGGTCACCTATTGAGTTCCTTGCCATTGCTCACCCTTAGCGCGGGGACTGGTGATATGCATATGTAAATGAATGACCAGAAATAATTACAGGCTGAATCAGTGGCCACACTAGATATAGAACCCAGGCGTCTTGACTCAGAAGCCCAAGGTTCTTTCTCCCTACCGCCCAGCGGACGCTGCGTCGGCCCCGCGGCCCGTACCCTTCCGGAGTATTCGCAGCAATAACAGAGGACCAGTTCCTCTGCGCGCCCCCACGCGCTTCCGCGCCCTGCGCGCAGCCAGACCGGGCGTGGGCGGGGCGGGCGGGGCGGGGCGGGGCGAGGGCGGAGCCGGGCCAGGTCTGGGCGGGGCTTCGATGTGGGCGGGGCGTCCTCGAGTTCCGGAGTCGAGTCGTTCGCTGGCTGCCTTGGTCGGAGCTGAGATGCAGCCGCCGCCCCGAAAAGTGAGATTGGCCGGGAATGGGGACTCTGGCGGGCTGGGGGAGCGGAGGGAACCCGGAGGCACCCGACTCGGGGTGGGAGATGGGGAGTGGGAAGAGATCAGAGCCTAACCCCGAAGTAACCGAAGAAACAGCTCAGCCCCTCCTTGGCCCCGCCCCCTCACCTCTCCCTGCGCGGTATTTTTTTTGGGTTCCCACGCCCTGGGGTCTTCATCCTCCCCTTAATCCCACAGGTGAAGCCCGCCCAGGAGGTGAAGCTTCGCTTCCTGGAACAGCTGAGCATCCTTCAGAGCCGGCAGCAGAGGGAGGCGGATCTGCTGGAGGACATCAGGTAAACCCTTGACCACTCACTTTCACGTACCCCCACCTTTGCCACAGCGCCCACCTCTTCTTCCCCAACATACATCTGCCTGATGGGGGTGGGCAGGGGCGAAGAGCTCTCCAACCTACCTATCCAGGGCCCTCACCCTAGGCCTGCCTCTCCAGATACTGGAGATACACATAAATACACTGGGACCCTCCCTCAAACCCTTCTACTCCACACCACTCTCCCCACCCACAACCAAGCTCAGGGCAGAATCCCCTCCCTCTTCCAGACCTGTTGGAAGGCTGGTGGACACTGTATCCAGGCTGCTATCAGCCTTCATCTCCAAGCCCACAGATGGTCCTCCAGGGGTGGGGAGGATCCTGCTGGGGCTCTGAGCAATGAGGTGAGGCTGTGCTGTGTTGTGGCTGCCCGAGGTGATCTGAAGGACTCCGTTTCTTCCGTCCCATTCCCTCTGGGTACAGCCACACTCTGGGCTGGCTCCTCTCTTTCTCCTGCCCAGACCGAGGAGAGGATTGAGGATGGGAGAACAGGGCCAAACAGTAACCCCCACCCCCACTCACAATCTCTACAGATCCTACAGCAAACAGAGGGCAGCCATTGAACGGGAGTATGGACAGGTATGGGATTCTTTTCTGGACCTTCCCTCTTGTTCTACCTTCCTTTACACCACCAGCAATGTCCCTCCTTCAATACGGTCAAGAACAAATGCCTAGAGTCAGGCAGACTTGTGTCAAATCCCTGCAGTGCTTCTTACTAGCTGTGTGACCTTGGACAAGTTACTTAACATTTCTCAACCTCAGTTTTTTTCTCTGTAAAATGGGAATAATAACAATACCTTACTTTCATGTAGGGTCGTTGTAAGGATTAAATAAGATAACAAATGCAAGACATTTAGCAAAGCAATGGCATATATTATGCATCCAAGAATAGTATTATTATACTCTGGTCCTTTATTCTCCTGGTTGCTGTGGGTCTTCAAAAGGGAACCTTCGAAGGACCTGTGATGGCTTTCTCACCAGGCACTACAGAAACTGGCTGGGCCATTCCTGAAGAGGGAAGGGCAGCGGAGTGGGGAGATGGACAGCAGGTGGGTCTCAGTGGGGGAGGGCCTCAGGGGCCAAAAAGTGATGAGGAGCTTAGCCCCAGATACCTGTGGGGATGAAGACCTGGGGGGGAGGGCACTTGAGTTGTAGGTAGAGCTGACACAGCAGCAGGAGAGGAGCTGACCCAGCAAGGACACGGGGTGGGGGCGGAGGGCATGAGCTATCCTGTGGCTGAGCTAATGGGCTGATCGATTGATGGGCTCCCAGACGAGGGAGGGGGAGGGCAAGCACTCTGTCTCCCACAGCGTGTATTTGGGGTCTCATGAAGCTGTGGAGTGCTTCCCTCTTCAACACAGACCTTCTCTGGGGAGGGGCAGGTCAGTGTTTGGTGCCTGGCGCTGCCTGCTGGATGCCACTGTGGCTGGGGGCCAAACCCGGCTCCAGGCGTCTGACCGATACCGTGACCTAGCAGGGGGCACAGGGCGCAGTGCCAAGGAGCAGGTGCTTAGGAAGGTATGGCTCAGTGGATTGGGGTGAAGGAAGTGCTGGATTGGGACTGGAGGTGGTCTAGGTCAGGACTTTGTGTGTCCATGCCACTAGGGGACAGAGAGCCTCCAGAGGGCACAGGCTGAGGTGCTGCTGTCTGTCCGGGAGCTGAGCCGAAGTCGGAAGCTGTACGGGCAGCGGGAGCGTGTGTGGGCCTTGGCACAGGAGAAGGCAGCTGATGTCCAGGCCAGGTGGGCTCATGGGTGGTTAGGAGGCCTGAGGTTGGGGTACGGGAAGGTGTGACGTGGAGCCAAGGCATCAAAGCTGGGCCTGACTCAGATTCTTCTCCCTCACCTACATAGGCTCAACCGAAGTGACCATGGGCTCTTCCACTCTCGGAACAGTCTCCAGAAACTGAGTGCCAAGGTTTGGAAGGGTGGGGGCAGAGGAGCCTAATGGTTTGGAATCCAGGGGCCTAAGTACAAGAGAGTGGGTTGAATCCAGGCTCCCCTACTTCCTAGGTGGGTGACCATGGTTAACATACTTGATTTCTCTGAGCCTCATTTTCTTTGTCTGTACAATGGGAATAATACCTTTATCTTTCATTCCTAATGTGTGTTTATTGAGGACTTCTGTGTGGTAAGCACAGAAGGCACTGGGGAGAGCTGGGCATGGTGGTGCTTGCCTGTAATCCCAGTACTTGGGGGGCTGAGACAGGAGGATCGCAGGTTCGAGGACAGCCTCAGCAAGTAGTGAGACTCTTATCAACCTAGCGAGAGCCCGTTTCCAAATAAGAAATAAAATTGGGCTGTGGGTATAGCTGGGAAGTAGAAGGCCCCCTGGATTCCACCCCCAGTACCACAAGAAAAAAAAAAGAAGGCAATGGGGAGACAGTGGAGAACAAGGCCAGTGGAGTTCCTGCCCTCACATCCTGGTTGAGGGAGACAGAGTATATAAAACACATAATCAGATAAGATGGAAATAAAGCAAGGTGCTATGATGAAGGGTAACAAACAGGTGTAATGTAGAGAGAAGGCCTCCTGAACAAGTGGCCTGTGACAAGAAGCAGCCAGTCATGAAAGATCTAGGGGAAGAACATTCCAGGGAGAGGGAATGGTGAGTGGAAAGACTCACAGGTGGGCATAACTTTGTAGACTCAAGGAACTGAGAGAAGGCCAGTGTGTCTGGAGCACTGCAAGAGGACAAGTACTTGAAAAGAGGTCAGCGAACCGCAGGGGCCAGCTCATGTTGGACCCAGTAGACCACTGAAAGGAATAGTTTGGATTTTATTTTGGACGTATGTGGAGGAATTTGAGCAAGAGTTGTGTTGAAATTTGTAGTACAGTGCCAGACATATAGTAAGTGTTCAGTAATGTGAGCATACATTCTGGTTCTGGGTTCTGGGTTGGCCTTGGGTCCATCACTCTCTGTTGATTCCTATTTTCCCCTCCTAGCTGTCTGCCCAGTCAGCCCAGTACTCCCAGCAGCTGAGAGCCGCCCGCAATGAGTACCTGCTCAACTTGGTGGCGACCAATGCCCACCTTGACCACTACTACCAGGAGGAACTGCCAGCCCTACTCAAGGCCAGTCCTAACCCAGATTATCCTATGCTTTCCACTCCCCATGATGCTGGCCCTAGCCTGTTTAGAGTGGGTAGAAGATATATACTTGCTTTCTGGGTCTGCTTTCAGCTAGTTGCATGTAACAATACAGGACACTTAACCTCTCTGAACCCCAGAGTCTTCATCATTGCTAACCTCAGTTCTGCCTACCTTATTACATTAATGAGGTTCAAAAAAGAGAATGGATGTGACAGTGTTTTTTGTTTTTTTTTTGCGGTACTGGGGATTGAACCCAGGGGCGTTCTACCTCCGCGCTACACCCCCGGCCCTATTTTTTATACTTTATTTTGAAACCGGGTCTCACGAAGTTGCGGAGGGCCTCACTAAGTAGAGAGAGAGAGAGAGAGAGAGAGAGAGCTGAGGCTGGCCGCGAACCCGGATCCTCCGGTCTCCGCCTCCCAAAGTACTGGGATTACAAGTGTGCGCCACCATGCCCGGCTGTGACAGTGTTTTTTAAATTGTTAACTGGGGCTGTAGGTGTAGCTTAGTGGTAGAGCATTTGCCTGGCATATGCAAGGCCCTGGGTCCCATTCCCAATGCTGCAAAAATAAATAAATAAATAAACAAACTGTTAAGTAGTGGTGTGCACACGTGAGGGCCTATGAACAGAAGTAGTAATGACTTACTCCTTCCCTCCTTCCCATACCTCATGCCCACCCCCCATCCAAACCTGGACAGAGAGAGCTTGCTTTGCAGTAGAGGCCTGGGGAAAAGGTGGTATCAGTGTCTTGGGGTTCTTATCAGGCCCTGGTCAGTGAGCTGTTGGATCACTTGAGGGACCCCCTGACCTCACTGAGTCGCACTGAGCTGGAAGCTGCAGAGATGGTCCTGGAGCATGCCCATCATGGGGGACAGGCAACCTCCCAGGTGAGAGCTGGGGGCTGTGAGAACTCCCCTAGAGACCCTTAAATCCTCTCTCCCAACATAATCCTCCCCACTGCATGTCTGCCCCTACTGGGGATTGAACCCAGGGGCGTTCTACCTCCAAGATACACCCCTAGCCCTATTTTTTATTTTTATTTTGAAACAGGGTCTTGCTAGGTTGATGAGTCTCACTACTTTCTGAGGCTGTCCTCGAACCTGGGATCCTCCTGCCTCAGCCTCCCAAGTACTGGGGTTACAAGTGTGCACCACCACACCCGGCATGTCTGCCCCTTTACTTCTCACCGTGTCCTCTTTCTTCTAAGAGGTGCTGGGGACAGGGTTGGAGAAGGGGCCAGTGATGGGTGACCATGCATCTTCCCACTCCCAGGTAAACTGGGAGCAGGATGTGAAGCTATTTCTTCAGGAGCCTGGAGTCTTTTCCCCTACTCCACCTCAGCAGTTTCAGCCAGCAGGGGCTGATCAGGTGAGACCTCCCTGCTGGTTGGAACCAGGCCAGATATAAATTGACTGTGGTTTAGGCCTCGTGTCCATTATTCTAGTCCTTGTTCTAACTCAGTGACTGTTAAACCTTGGAGAGGGGATTTTAGGATTCCAGTTTGCCTCCCTCCAACCAGGACACACAAGCACACCTCAGTCCACCATTCAGTCACTTCACTGCACTGTCTCTGCCTTCCACCCCGTCCCTCAACTCAGATCCCATTCCTGGGACTGTCTCTGTGTCCACACAAATGCATACCTGTGTCCATAGACACAGGTGTATGCCCTGACCTCTATCCCTGGAAGTCAAGACACAGAGAGGTAAAAGGAGGGAACTGGAAAAAGGATAGCCTCAGGTTTTCTTCACAGTACCCCTGTCCCATTCAGGTGTGTGCCCTGGAGGGGGCAGCAGGAGGCGTGGCTGGGGAGAGTGCCCTGGAGAAAGAGGTCCAGCGCTGGACCAGTCGAGCTGCCCGAGACTACAAGATCCAGCACCATGGGCATTGGGTGAGGTGGGAATGCAGGTGTTGTGGGTGGGTAAGAAATTCTGAGAGATGGGGATCCCAGAGACATTGGGGGTGTTCTGGAGCTGCAGACAGGAGGGTGGGAAAGGTACTTTAACATAACAGTATGACACATAGTTAAGAGCACAGCTCTTGGAGCTAGCCTAACCTGGGTTGTATTCACTTCTGCCGTTTGAGTTCTGTAACCCTGAGTAAGGGAATGACTTCATTTCTTTGGACTTCAGTTTCCTCATTACTAAAGTGGCACCAATAACAGCACCCACCTCATAAGGAAGATTAAATGACATAATGCAAGTGATGCAACTAGCAAAGTACCAGGCCCAAGAGTAAGTTATGGTCCACGGTATCTCCACCCACCTCTGCCTTCCCCACCAGGTGCTGCAGCGACTGGAGCAGAGGCGGCAACAGGCCACGGAGCGTGAGGCTCCAGGCATAGAACAGCGACTCCAGGAAGTGAGGGAGAGCATCCGGCGCGCACAGGTGAGACACAGCCCTGGGTTAGAGCCACTGATATCCTGGCTCCTCAGGCAGGCCTATCTCCACTCCTCTTCCTGATGGTGGGAGGGGGAAGCAAGGAGGCAGAGGGTGGACACAGTTGGCCAGGCTCCGATAACTTCCTTCTACCTCATGCCAGGTGAGCCAGGTGAAGGGGGCTGCCCGGCTGGCCCTGCTGCAGGGGGCTGGCCTGGATGTGCAGTGCTGGTTGAAGCCAGCCATGACCCAGGCCCAGGATGAGGTGGAGCAGGAGCGACGGCTCAGCGAGGCTCGGATGTCCCAGAGGGACCTCTCCCCCATGGTGAGCTCCTTCTCCACCCTAGCCATATACACCCAGGAGGGTAAAACTCCCCAGTGGAAGGCAGACCCTTTAAAATGGGATCACAGGTTGGGCGTGGTGGCACACACTTGTAATCCCAGTATTTGGGAAGCTGAGACAGGAGGATCACAGATTTGTGGCTAGCCTAAGCTACTTAGGCTTTCTCAACTTAGTGAGACCCTGTTTCAAAATAAAGAATAAAAAATAGGGCTAGGGGTGTAGCTCAGAGGTAGAATGCCCCTGGATTCAATCCCCAGTATGGTAAAAAAAAAAAAAAAGAATCACAGGAGTACCTAATTCTGAGGTCATGGTCATTGTGAAGCTTAAATGACAGCATTCATATAAGTCTTTGTATGATTTTTGGCATAGGAAGTCCTCAAACTTTTATTATGAGTATAAAATGATGGTTTGGAACTGAGGTTCTGGGAGCAGTCTATAAATAGTTTGAGTGCCTGGCACTCCAGTTCCTGACTCTGTGGTCCTGGAAAGTGACTTAACCTTTCTGAGCCTTAGTTTCTTCAAAAATAAAACGAGGTTACTAGTTATGCAAAAGAACACTGAGTTATTATGAAAATTAAATGAAACAGTATACATAAGACACTTAGCATTATGCTGGACATATATTAAGCACCCAGTTGCTGTAACTTTGCTATTAGTATCTTGCTCTGTGGTGATTTTGGTTGTGAGGCCTGGTAGTTGTTTCAGGGTACTGCCTTGGAGGAGGATCCCTGGTGTCCTTTGGGAATAGGATGGTGTGGGTGGGATTGCATACTCATGTCTGTCCTCTGCTCCTCTCCAGGCTGAGGATGCTGAGCTTTCTGACTTCGATGAATGTGAGGAGACAGGGGAGCTCTTTGAGGAGACCGTCCCCCCGGTCCTGGCCACCAGGCCCTTCCCCTGCCCTGCACATGTGGTGTTTGGCTATCAGGTGTGAATGGGGGAGGGACTTCAGATGGGCAACAGTAGGGGACAGCCAAATCCTGAATCCTTCCTTGGGGCTTAGGCAGGGCGTGAGGATGAGCTGACCATCACGGAGGGTGAGTGGCTGGAGGTCATAGAAGAGGGAGATGCTGACGAATGGGTCAAGGTGGGTATGAGACCCTGGGTTCTGACTTTGGGTTGGGGACTGTGGGAAGACTTCTCTGTGGCCCCCCCAAGGACCCATCCAGGCAAAGCTATAAGCCTGAGTGGAGGAGAGCCAGGGCCATAGACTGAGTTAAGTCTGGTATCTGTTCACATTGCTGGCTGAGCAGGCTCGGAACCAGCATGGCGAAGTAGGCTTTGTTCCTGAGCGCTATCTCAACTTCCCGGATCTCTCCCTTCCTGAGAGTGGCCATGACAGTGACAATCCTTCAGGGGCAGAGCCCACAGGTAAGAAAGGAAAATTCTGGTTATGGGGACCCTGAGTATAGAGATAAGTTATTGGGTGGTTACAGTCCTGGGGTGTCATGGTCCTAGAGTACTGCTGCCCACCCCTTCTCTCACTACCTCTCCTGGGCTTCTGCAGCATTCCTGGCCCGTGCTCTGTACAGCTACATTGGACAGAGCGAAGAGGAGCTGAGCTTTCCCGAGGGGGCGTTCATCCGTCTACTGCCCCGGGTCCAAGATGGAGTGGATGATGGCTTCTGGAGGGGAGAATTTGGGGGTCGTGTTGGGGTCTTTCCCTCCCTGCTGGTGGAGGAGCTGCTTGGCCCTCCAGTGCCATCTGAACTCTCTGACTCTGAACAGGTGAAGTCTCATTCTCCCTGGGTCCCCAGGTGCCTCTGGGTTAACGCTCTCACCCCAGTAAAGCCTCATATCATACATCTTAATGCCCCACCTACCGCCCCCTAGTTTTACCTCCTATAGTGGCTTGGGCCTCCTCATCTCCTTTGGCTGGGCAGAGTAAAGGGAAACCAAGACAACCTTCCTAGGAGTTTGAAGAATGTTAGTGCTGGATAGACCTGAGTTCAGATTTCTATTATATGACCTTAGGCAGTGACTTAACCTCTCTGAGCTTCTTTCTTCATGTGTAAAAAGAAGACAATACCTGCTTTAGCAGGCTCACTGTCATTACTAAAGATAATAAAGGTAACGCCCCTAGCCTCATGGCTCACAGGGGTGCTTAAACTGTGATGCCAGTTGCCATGATACAGCAGGAAGAGCGTTGGCGTGGGAGTGAGGAGACCCAGGTTCTAGCCAGCACTCTGCCACTAACTGACTGTGATCTTGGACAGATTGCTCAACCTGAATCTCACCTCTAACATAGGAGTCATAAAAATGCCTAACTCATGGGGTGGTAGTGAGGACTGAATGAATGTGCAATGCTAACAGAACACCTGAGACACAGTAAGTGTTTAGATATATACTGGCTGTTGAAATATCAGTTATAACCCCTGCCTGAATACAAATATTTAGCCATTTCCTGAATTGGGAAGTGATGGGACAGGAATTGAAGCTGAGATGAGAGGAAGAGCTGGTGAAACCTTCACACATGCCAGGAATAACTCAATGCCCACCCTGCCTCCAGGTGCTGCCGTCACCTTCTCCTCCCAGTTTCTCCCCTCCCGCACCCATCTCTACCTTGGATGGATCTCTTGCACCTGTCCTGTCTGGAAGTGAGTAGAGGGAATTGAGGGCCCTGGGAGGAAGGGATGGCAAGGAGGAAGCTTGGACTCTTAGGTCATACTCCACTCCTCTGCATGCCCTCAGTACACCTCTCAATAAGGTCCACTACAGTCTGATGGGGAGCTTTGGAGCCAGGCTGGTCTGGTTCAAACCCTGTTCTATCACTTCCCAGCATGTGACTTGAGGTGGATGTTAAACTTGTCTGGTGCCTGGTTTATGTCCTTTGTAAAGTGAAGAGAAAGGTACTACTTTATTACATTGTGAGAATTAAAAAGGATGTCTGTAGAGTTTACAGCATTGTGTATGGCACATAATAATCATGTAAATAGTAGCTATTTTGTCATCATTATTATTTTTTTTAAAATAAGCCATCATCTCTCACTGTGTTCTCTCAAAATGTACTCTTTGCTCTTAGTGTTCTTGAACCCTGCAAATACCTAGCTTTGTCATTTTTTTTTTTTTTTGCATTACTGGGAATTGAACCCAGGGGCATTCTACCTCTGAGCTACACCCCCAGCCCTATTTTTTATTCTTTATTTTGAAACAGGGTGTCAGTAAGTTGAGAAGGCCTCACTAAGTAGCTGAGGCTAGCAGCACCCCCAGATCCTCCTGTCTCAGCCTCTCAAGTACTGGGATTACAAGTGTGCGCCACCATGCCCGGCTGTCATTCTCTTCTGACTTGACATTTGTTTTCTTTTTCTTTTTTGAGGTACTCGGGACCAAACCCAGGGCCTTGTACATACTAGGCGAGCACTCTACACCTCCAACACCCCCCTTCCTTCTTCCCTCTTGGAATATCGGTCTTTATTAAATTTTCTGGTATTTCCACCTTCTCTACAGAGTCCTATCCCTGACCCTCTCCTGAATTCACCACCATCTTCAACACCTCTAGTTCACCTCGAATGACTTAGCACTCTGACACCCATTGTGTTTGTTGACATATCACTATTGGGTTCCTGAAAGCCATTGGGAGTTGGAGGGCTTTTATGCCATCTCGTTTTCTTTTTTTTTTGTGTGTGTCATACTGGGGATTGAACCCAGGGGCATCCTACCTCCAAGCTACACCCCAGACCTATTTTATTTTTATTTTGAAACAGAATCTTGCTAGGTTGATGAGTCTTACTACTTGCTGAGGCTGTCCTCGAACCTGCAATCCTCCTATATCAGGCTCCTAAGTATGTCATCTCCCTTTCTTTGGTACCTTGGCCATAGCTGATTATTTTGCAGTTGCCCAGTAAGTATTTGTTGAGGATGGGTAGATTGATGGATTTTTAAAGCTCAGGTTGGTGAATATTTGCTAACCCAACAAATACTTATGGAGTATCACAGTCCTAAGTGCTGGAGATGCAGCACTGAACAAAACAAAGCCTGAAGACTGACTGTGGTTCTTGTTACCAGACAATGCCCTGGATTGCCCTGGACCCCTGGACACGATGGCACCTCGACTCAGGCCGGTAAGGGCCCCTGCCTGGAAGAGATTGTATGTAGAGGGGTCGGTCCAACTGGCCCTGTTTTGTCTACTGGGCTGAGGGAATGAACAGGGATTCCCCAACAGAGGACTCTGGAGTACTAACCATGTTTTCCCTACAGATGCGTCCACCACCTCCACCGCCAGCTAAAGCCCCGGATCCTGGCCTCCCAGATCCCCTCACTTGAAGCCAGGGGGATCAGTGCCCCCAAGTGATGATGCTGCCTCTATCTCCATGCTGTCAGAGACCGCCCCCTCAATGATCCGGAGCGACACAGCCAAAAGCTGAAATCTCTCCCATGTCCACTCTCACCTCCAGGGTTAGAAATTTCCCCTCTCTCATTTCTGGCCTAGAACTCATTCCTTTTCCCAATTGTCCTCCTGCCATCTTTAGGGCTGGAACTACCCCTTTGTCTTCTGCCATTACCCCATCTCTAGGTTGATGAAATAACCTGAGATATCTGGGGTTGGCGCCCATCCCCCAATGTCTTGACTGGCTCTGGCCCATCTCTGTCTCCATCCTCGTTCTGTGGTCCACCCCTCTCTGGATGTCAGGGTCACTGGGGTTGGGGCCAGGAGAGGAGCGGCCTTGGGAGTCAGAAGGAGTTGGAGCCAGTATGTGAAGCAGCTATAATGGTCTGAGAGGATTTATTGACAGTGAATAAAGGGCACGCAGGCCAAGCCAGGGCCTAGACCTCTTGCGCCAAGGGGTAGGGAACCTAAGGTGCTATTGCTTTCAGAGCCCACCAAGGGCAGGGGCCTGGTCCCAGCCTCCACGCTCTAGCATGTGGAGTGAGGTGTTGGGGAAGGCAGGCCAGGCAGCCTATTGGCAGGTAGGGGAGGGGAAGAGACTGAGGGTCCAGGAGTAGGGGGACTTCTCCCAAGGTCCCCCAGTCTAACACCATGCAACTCCAGTTGAAAGTAGAGCTGGTCCCTCGACTGGGGGGGCAATGCTGTCCATTGGAACGGAGGGCCTTCATTCCTGCCCACCCCTTGGCCCTGTCAGCTTGTAGTCCATCAGCACAATGAAGAATGAGGCTTGGAGGAGAGGAAGGGGAACAGTGTAGCTTCCTGTTCAAGCTCTATCCCAGTTTTTCTCCAGGGGTTGCAGCACCTTTGCTCTCCCCTGGAGCACACACCCACTCCCCATCACCACTCCAGGAATTTATAGTGCAGGCTAAGCCTGTAGTTCACCCTGGGGTTTCAGGGAGCTGATAGGCTTACATAGTTTAGGTAGGGGCTGGGAGGACAAGATTACCTGATTTGGGGCTCAGTTAGACTCACCTCACATACCCCTTGCTCCCCGTGGTGGAGACACCTGGGAGGAAGGGGAGACATCAACAATGGGAACAGAGGTGGGTCATATCAGGGCTCTGCAGAGTAAGGGGCAATACTCTGAGCCCACCACAGCCCACTGCAGCCTGGCCATGTCTTCATACCTGGTGATCTGAGGTCTCCGGTTTGCTTGGCTGTCCATTTGCCTCTTGACTGGGCAGCCTTGGGCTTGGGGCCCTCCCTCTGGCCCCCATTGTTGGCTCTGTAGAGGCTGCAGGGTTCCCTTCAAGTGCACGAGGGACTAAGCTGCTGTCCCCGAGTCCTCCATTCTGCACTGGGGGGCTGGCTAGGGCCTGTGCCTCCTCAGGGGGAAGCCTCTCAATGGCAGGCATCCCTGCCCTGGGCTGCCCTCCCCCAGAACTCTGACCACCCCCAGGGTCTTGCCCCCCACCAGAGCCCCAGCTCCTGTCTGTGGGGGAACCATCACGGTGCTCATGTAGCCCATAGCGCCTTTCAATGTGTGTCACCCGGAACCTGGAAGGGGAGAGAACATTGGAGCTTAGGACCACAACTCAGAGACTGCCTGGCCCTCCCCTCTGGCCAGAGACATTCTGGGTTTGATGGCTGCTTCCTTCTGGCTTAGGGCACAGGAGGCTATCTCAGATTGCGGGGCACACTGTGCAGCCTGACCCCTGCTGCTACTCCCCGTCCAGGAGGAAAGAGCCAGGGCCCATCTTTGGGGTCAGGTACCTGATCACAGGGGCCCCCACCTCAACCTCCCTTTCCTTGGGGCACTGTATCCTCACCTGCCCACAGAGAACACAGTGGTCTCTCCAGGCCTGGGGCGGCTTTTTCCTTCCTTGGAGCGTCCCTGACGGACAAGCGGGGGCCTCTTGTTGCGACTGCAATGGATGCAAGGGGCTGCAGAGCCCAGATGCACTGTGTGGTGATGGGAGGGGGCTCCGTCCTGCAGGCTGGAGGTAGCATCCACACTGGACAGTAGGGAGGAGGGGAGCAGAAATAATATTTCCATTTCTCTTCCTGTTGTTTCCTCCTGTTCTTTCAGCATGCTCTTTAAATCCCCAGAAGCCCCACGTTCCCCAGTCCCCAACATTACTTTGTCTCTATCTAATAAACTTAATATTAAGATGGGAATGGCCATGTGTTTTTCCTTCCAGCCCTGTTTGTTAATGCTTAACCCAAAAGAGTGGCACCAGAGGTGAATGTAGGTAGGCTTGATGGTATCTAGATGGAAGACATGGTTTGAAGGACTTGGGATTTCTCCAAAACGTCTTTCTTCCTATAGGTGAGCTAGCTTGCCCTCCCCCAGCCCCAAACATGCAACATTACTGGGACAGGATTGTGCTGGAGGAGAGGGTACTCTCCAAGGCAACCTAAGTCCTACTGGCTCTTGTTTCCAGCTCACCTGGAGAGCTGCACTGTCCCTTCTCCTTCACTGTCCCCCAGCATCTCCTTCAAGGCCTCAGCATTGGCTGAGGGGAGAAGGAAAAGAGGGAGTCAGTGGAGGAGGGAGGTCAGGGCAAGAGAAAGGGTGGGAGGGAGCAACGGGTCAGCCTACACCCACCTTCATTTTGGATGATGCAGCGAACAATCCTCTCTACTGTGTCCTCATTCACGTCATCGTCCTCAGCTGAAGGATGAAAGAGGTTGGCAAAGAAGTGGGAAATGAGTCAGCTCTGGAGGAATATGACCCGATGGTCCCCATGGCTGATCGTTCAAGACATCTCCCTTATTTGCCATTATGCTGAACTTCAGCGTTTCAGGGCCAGAAAAGATGGGATGTCAATGGAAGCCCAATACTACCATCAGTGAGCGCTGCCTGCCCATGCTGCCTTCTCTAGCCTTGCTTTCAGGGTGGTCACCCTCCTTGCTGACTCAAGGATTCATCACTAGTCTTCCTGCGGGCTTGGTCAGGATTTGGCCTGGGTCTGTTGGCCAGGGAGGCAGAAAGAGATGCGGGGAGAGGGGTACGGGAGAAAGGTGATTGAGCCAGGTTGCAGGCTCCTCACTCACGGGGCTGGAGCTGGGCGTCGTCAGGCTCCGAGCCCCTGGACGTGCGGCAGCGGTAGCCTTTCTTCTTGAGCACGTGGCAGATCATGAAGCCCACGAGGCCCATGAGGAAGAAGACCAGCACGAGCAGGAAGAGCATGTACAGCCCATGTTGGGGCGGCTCCAGGTCAGGCTGTGGTTCCGACATGAGGCCCTGGGGGGCGAGCGCGGGCCAGGGCGCCTCCTGGGTTTAGGGGGCTGCAGCTGGGGATGGGGGAGGGTTACGAATGCGATCCCCAGGCACGCCTCAGAGGACCCGCCCCACTCCCTACCCAGGGGAGCTGTCCGGGCCGGGGGTGCTGGTTCGCCAACACCGCCCGAGGCTGGTGTCAACCCGCGGCTGCCAAAGCTCTTTGCCACCACCCGGGACCCACTTCCCCGACGCCCTGACCATTCCCCTTTTCAGCTCATCCCACACTTCCGTCCCTCCCAAGGACACTGCAGCGCGAGATGGGAGAAAATTCTCGGGCGGCGGGCGCAGACAGCACGCCTGAGTCAGCGTCCGCATCTCCTCCGCCCCAGCCTGAGCAGGCCTTACGGCAGCCCCCTCCTCTCCCGAGACTGCTGGATCCCTATCCCCTTCTCAGTTCCTCCCACTCTGACCACCTGCCACACCCGGTACCGGTGGTTTTGTTCTGGCTCTGGCTCCGGCTCTGGCTCGGGTTCCGGCTCCAGGGACGTCCTAGTCCGGCTCAGGGCCCCCGACGCCCTCCCGGAGCTCATCCCTTGATTCCTCCCCCTCCCCCCTTCGCCGCCTCACCGGCTCCGGGCTGTGGCTGCGGATACCAGTGCCGCGGCAGGCGGGGGGAGGGGGGGGAAGGGAAGGATGGTGGGGGATGCGGACTGGTTGGGAGCCGCCGCAGGCTGCGGACACTCCGGCCCCGGGAAAGGGAGGAGATGGGGGGGGTCTCCGCAGTCGCCCTGGGTTCCCAAGTGCCTTCTCCCGTCGCCGGCTCGGGACCAAGGGGCGGAGCGCAGGTGTGCGGGGCGCAGAGCGTGAACCTTGCGCGCGTGTGAGCGCAAGTGAGATGCGCGCGTGACGGCGCCCCCCCACACACCGGGGGAACGTGCCGCGCCAAGTCTGGGTCCGCGTGGGGGACCGGAGGTCAGGCGGGGGTGCTTCTCCACTGGTCTATTTGGCACGCCTGGCGCAGCTCTTGTCCTCAGATACCCCAGACGAGCGGATAGCCAGGAATCTTCCTAGCGGGCTGGGGGAAGCTGGCTTTCTGAGGGGGCAGTGTGGCCGGATCTTCGGAGCTTCCTAGACAGGTGACCAAGACCTGCGCCCCGTTTGGGGCAAGGGCTGGACGAGATGGCTCGACTTTCAGAGGATTTGACTCCCGCCCGTAAGGAAATGGCCCTCGCATCTTAGGACGGGTCCACCAGTCCCCAGCCCAAGCCCGTAGCGCGGCGGAGCATGGAAGGATGAAGAGAAGGAAGGGGCGAACCCCCGCAGGGGCGTGTCCCGGGCGTGGTCTAGGGAGGCGGGGCCTAGACCTCCCAGTTCCGCAGAGGCAGGCTGCGTGCTTGCGTAGCACGCACGGCTGGGGGCGGGGCTGGCGGCGGGCGGGCGGCCGAGGCGCGGGGCCTGGTCCCACCGGCGCTATGGCCAAAACTGTGGCCTATTTCTACGACCCCGACGTGGGCAACTTCCACTACGGTGAGGGAACTGGGTTAATCGCGAGGGGTTGGGACGCAGCGGTTTCGAGGCAAGGGGTGCAGCTCCAGGGGTGGGAAGTGATCAACTCTCTTCTCCCCACCCCCAGGAGCTGGGCACCCTATGAAGCCCCATCGCCTGGCATTGACGCATAGCCTGGTCCTACACTATGGTCTCTATAAGAAGATGATCGTGAGTTCCGCCGCTTCTGCCAGGGTTTGGGGTTGGGAGTGAGCTGCGGCCTTAGGGATAGGTGGGCTGGACTTAGGAATAAGTGCAAGCCGCCCCTAGAGTAAGGGGGAGCTAGGTAGAAGATACTGGAAGCACTTCCTGTATGCAGTGTTCGGGGTGAGCGCCCTCTGACCTAATGGGAGTTATATTTTCACCTCAGGTCGGCCACTTTTTTATTTTTTATTTTTGGCACTGGGGATTGAACGCAGAGGCATTCTATCTCTGACCTATACCCCCAGCCCTATTTTACTTTTTAGTTTGAAACAGGGTTTTAGTTGCAGAGGACCTCACTAAGTTGCTGAGGCTGGCCACGAACCTGTGCTCCTTTTGTCTCAGCCTCCCAAGTATTGGAATTACAACCATGCGCCACCACGCCCAACTGGTTGGCCACCTTTTGACCTTAGGCACACCAGCCCTGAGCCTTAGAGTTAGGGGCCTGCTTGAAGGCAGAGGATGTGTTCCTCCCTTGCATTTTATTTTATGTATGCATGTATGTATTTATTTTTCCATGTTGGGGGATCAAACTCAGTGCCTCTAGTTTACTAGAGCTTACTAGGCAAGCTCTCTCCACTGAACTACACTCCGATCCCCCCTGCATTTTAGGGTGTAGACAGTGTTATGGCCTCAGGCATGGGGGACAGGGATATAGTGTATCTGGGTGTGAAGTTTACTCTCAGCTCTTACTCCTTTTCCTCTGCCATCTTTCATTACCTGAAAGGAGCTAGAAATCCAGGAACAACTCTGCAGCCCTATGCCTAAATGTGTATGTGTGTGTGGAGAGCAGGAGATGCCCTAGGTATTCCCTTCCAACCAAGAGAACCTCTACATGATTCTGGGGGTGGGGTCATGATTCTGTCCAGTCCTCCATCTCCAGTATGTACACACGCAGTCTGTCCCCAGCTTGGAATTTATAGCTCTGAAATGGAATAATAACAGACCCAACCCTTTTGCACTTTGAGGGGAATTAGTCAACAATATGAGTGCTCACTGCAAAGAAAAGGCTGAGTGCGTGGTGGCACATGCCTGTAATCCCAGCATTTGGGAGATTGAGACAGGAAGATCATAGGTTTGAGGCCAGCCTCAGCAATTTAGCGAGACCCTGTTTCAAAATAAAAAAATGAAGAGGGTTGAGGGTGTATGTCGGAGGCAGAATGCCCCTGTGTTCAACCCCCAGGCCTCCACCCTCCCCCAAAAAGAAGAAAGACTGAGGTAATGTTAGTGTAGGAATCCATGAATCCCTTGAGATTGTCTGTACACATTTTCTTAGAGAAGAAAAACTCTTTTTTTTTTTTTTGTGGTACTGGGGATTGAACCCAGGGGCATTCTACCTCCACGCTACACCCCCGGCCCTATTTTTTTATACTTTATTTTGAAACCGGGGTAGAGAGAGAGAGAGTGTGAGAGCGCGCAAGAGCGCATGAGAGTGCACACGAGCGAACGCTAAGGTTGGGCGCGAACCCGGATCCTCCGGTCTCCACCTCCCAAAATACTGGGATTACAAGCGTGCGCCACCACGCCCGGCTTGAAAAACTCTTTCTTCTTACCCAATTTTCAAAGAAGTGCTTGAACCATCCCCACCCCAGTGATAAATCTTTGTTCTAGCACCCTGGATTTTAATTAGAAGGTTGTCATATATCCCATATATATGACAGAATGAAGAGTGAAGAGTCCAGAATGAAGAGCCCAGAGGAGAGGGCAGAATCAGAGACCAGGGAGATGTGTGTGCAGAGAAGCAGGAATCAGGATCTGAAGAACAGGGCAGGCAAATCAGGGCTCAAGGTTGAGAAGATAGGAGAGGCTGGGCTGGAGGTGGAAAGGAGAAGTGGTCATTAGGGGTCTTGATCAATTTCACCTGGCTAATAGGAGCTTCTCTGCTTCACTGACCTTTGTCTCATAGAATAGCAAGGACTGGGATTGTTTGTGGTTTTGGACAATCTCCAGGGCTGTGTGGGTGGTCTCAGCCTCATGAATGGGGCTGACCCCGCCTAGGTTCATCTTTTGTCTCCACCCCAAGGTCTTCAAGCCATACCAGGCCTCTCAGCATGACATGTGCCGCTTCCACTCCGAGGATTACATTGACTTCCTGCAGAGAGTCAGCCCTACCAATATGCAAGGCTTCACCAAGAGCCTCAATGCCTTCAACGTGGGAGATGACTGGTGAGGGAGAGATGGACTGGGACTTTTTATGTCAAGCACTTTGATGCCAGGCCTTTTGATTCCAGGCCTTGTGACAGCAGTGGAAAGATATAAGTGGGGGATTGAGGTGTCAGGGTCTATTTGTCAATGTTCATTCAAGAAATAGTTATTGGGCTGGGCGTGGTGGCGCACGCTTGTAATACCAGTACTTTGGGAGGCAGAGACCGGAGGATCCATGTTCACGGGCAGCCTCAGCTGTCTATCTCTCCCTCTCCCTGTCTCTCTCTCTCTCTCCTTAGTGAGACCCTCCGCAACTTCGTGAGACCCGGTTTCAAAATAAAGTATAAAAAATAGGGCCAGGGGCGTAGCGCGGAGGTAGAACGCCCCTGCATTCAATCCCTGGTACCGCAAAAAAAAAAAAAAATAGGGCCGGGGGTGTAGTGCAGAGGTAGAACGCCCCTGGGTTCAATACCCGGTACCGCAAAAAAAAAGAAATAGTTATTGGTCAGCCGGGCGTGGTGGTGCACGCTTGTAATCCCAGTACTTGGGAGGCTGAGACAGG
>PVJS01009138.1:0-30744 GCA_004027185.1 Glis glis
CCCTGCCCTGAATGTAGGCAGCAGGATTCTGATAGGTGCGGACTTAGATAAAGAGGGAGAAGCCGCGTAGAGCGCGTGTGACTCTTTCCGAGGAAAACGCATCTGCTCTCGCCTGAGATCGTCGGCCGCCGGCTTCGCCTTTCTCTGAAGAGCTTCTTGATCTTCTCAGCCTCCAGCTCTTGGAACTGAAACTTCACCATCGTTTCTCTCCGAAGAGCTTCCTGATCTTCACGTCTTGGACTGAGACTGAATTAGTGGTTGCTCCTATCCTAAGACTCCAGCTCTTAGACCGTTCGACCAGTTACTGGTTCCTCTGACTCTCCACGTGCAGTCAGAACCTGGGACTACATTGCTTCAAACTGTAAGCCCATCTGATAAATCCCTTTTTTCAAATATACTCATTCTGTGTATTCTGTTAATCTAGAGAACCCTGTCCAATACACAGGATGACTGCCAGAATTATGTTTTGACAAAAAGATTGAAATTATATTCTCTTCAGTAGAGATATTCTGGCATTCATAAAAATAAATAATTCACAATTCAGGTTTGCTTTAATTACAATTAAAATCTGAAAGAAAGATAATTAACTTCACCCAATCGAGGTCAACATAAGCATCATAGAAACAGTGATGTATGATCTGAGTCTTAAAGGAGGAGTTAGGGTGTTCCGCACAGAGAATAAGAGTCTTCCAAGTAAAAGAATCAACTTGAGCTAAGACATGGGCAAGTGGAGAATATAGTGTCTGCGAGACTTGGCACATAATCTTATTATTGTGTCATTATTATCTCTTTTAGGATAAAGGAATCATGAAGGTAATATTTCCCCCTCCTGTCATCAAGATTTCCATCTTTTGTCATCCTGGATGTTCCGAGTCTTATTATTAAAGGGACCATTACCTTTAGTGTCTCTAGGAAATTATTTTATGGATAGATGTCCAGTAGGCATAGAAAATGCAGATGTAGAGTTCTGGATAGAGATCAAGAATGGGGAAAAGATATGGGAGTCAGGAAATAGATAATAAGTAAAGCCATGTCAAGAAATAAGGATTTCAAAGAAAGCATGCAATATAGAAAAGCCCAGATCAAGGAGAGAATTCCTGAAATCACCAATATATTAAAATATGGGGGATGGAGGAATGGTCCTAAAAACTAACAGAGGAAAACTACTATATCAAAATTTTAAGTGGCACACGCTTGTAATCCTAGTACTTGGGAGGCGGAGACCGGAGGGTCCGGGTTCGTGGCCAGCCTCAGCTACTTAATGAGGCCCTCCGCAACTTCATGAGACCTGGTTTCAAAATAAAGGATAAAAAATAGGGCCAGGGGTAGAATGCCCCTGGGTTCAACCCCGAGTACCGCAAAAAAAAAAAAAAATTAAGTACTATCAAGTACTTATCTGTGCTATAGAAAAGTAGCACAGGATGACGAGTTAGAAAAAATATTTATTTGGCAATTAGAAGGTTGTGGACTATAATAGTGACAGCCATTTTGGCAGAGTGATGGATGCAGCCTGGGGTAAAGAGTAAATGGACATTGAGGAAATACAGACAGCAAGTGCAGGCCATTCGTTCAAGACATTTACAGGGCAAGCTAAAGACAGTGAAGTCAGAGAGACAGCTTGTAGGCCAAGTAGAGTTCAAGCAAAATTTTTCTTTCATAATTTTCATTTTAGAACAGAGAACTCTAAAATATTATTTGTATGCTGGAAGAAAGGGAGAGATGGAAAGGATATTTGGTAGACTAAAGTAATGAAGACGTTACAAGATCAAGGGCATAGGTAGATTAAATAGTTTCAAAGCGAAGAGGGAAGTCTTCTGAAAAACAGTAATAAATACCATCAAATATTTAAAATTAGATATGCAAAAGAGAGGGAAGTTATGGACTTTTACTTTATGGCCTTCATTTACTTTTTAACATAAGAATATATTTCAAATACTGAATGCTAAGAATTGTGTAAGCAGCATTGGAGATGTAACATGAAAAAAATGTTAACATCTCATGTACATTTAATACATTCCAGTTCCTAGGGTAGCTGTTTGTCATACAGCATCTCAAGAAATCCATGCAACTCTGGCAAGCTAGGTATTAAAACAGAGACTTCAGTTTACAGTGAGAAACCTGAAGCTCAAAGAGTTTACGTATTAACCCAAGGGTCACACTGCTAGTGGGTAGCAGAATCCAGATTTGAAATGTCACCCATCTGGCCCCAAATCCTATATTCTTCCCACTACATTAATCTACCCTTGAACAACCTCTTGAAGAGTAGCAACGTGGGTTGTGTCTCCTGAGGAGACTGTGGTAGGAGGAGACTCCACTTTGTTAATGTGTCTCTAGAATTCAGTCCCAGAAATAAAACTGAATCTATGTATTGATTAAGCAATTAGTATAGACTACTAAGTCTGACAAATATTTCAGATATGTAAATTTAGATGGACACATACAACCATAGTTAACATTTTAATCTTAAAAGAAAAGGTATTTAGGAAGAGGGAGAGAGGGGAATTGGAGGCATAATGTGCTCTCCAGTGGTACTGAGCACTCAGTGAACACAGGAAATGCAGGAGACAGTGGGGTCGGGAAGAGAGTAGCCAGTGCCCTGCCAAGTGGTCAGTTTTCCCAGCAGCAGGATGATAAAGAGCCTCATTCTTTTTGAGACTCTTATATTGCTTTGTTCTTCATTTTCATGTAAGAAACTGATGTGATAAGCAGCACATCAAGAACACTGTTCCTATCCAACCCCTCACGCTCCCCCTCTCTGCCCAGCTGTTTAATCTGTGCAAACGCCCAAAAATAGTTTCCAGGAAACTATAACAATGTAGAATTTTGAAAGTTAACACAATAAATGAGTAAAATTAGACTTGACTTGCATTTAAAATATGTTTTAATTTCCGTTCGGAAAGTAAAACCTGACAAAATTCAGCTTGCCATCCTGGAATAAGCAAGTCATTTTAATGAAGCCAATGTTTTAATTAGGCCACCAAATTTAACTCTATGTGCATCTGTTCTATATGACGTCTATGAGTTATCAGCATAGTGTGTGAATGAATTTACAACCGACTTGACTACACTAATAAGATTCACGTTGGTGGTAAGGAGCCAATGTATTAGTTAATCACCTAATATTACTCAAATGTCTAAGTGAAAATATACTTGAAAATAAGAAAGTCCCACCAGGCTAGTGTATTTTCTCTTTATAGTCATTAAATTTCTATGAATGGCAAATGTATCTTTAGAGTGGGAGAATTTTAACATCTTAAGACATTTTTTTCAAAATTTCTCTAGATACTTTGAGAAGAATATTTTAAAACTGAATCTCTTTGACATCATTTCCAAGGTAAAGCAGGCTATTTAGCAACAACAAAATATCCATCATTCCAGCATTGTAGAAAAAAACCATCTAGTTGCCACAGCATTATAAATGTGAAAAGTGAGAAACTATGATTATAGTAAGTTTTTGGCATAAGGTACAAACGTCTGTATGTGGAAAATCTCTGCTATTCCTTTGTAAAAGACACATTGTGTATACTTTCCATTGTATTTTTGATGCCCCTTAGGTAGATAATTATGTCACAATTATATCTCAAAACTCAAAGATGGAAGTTAATAAAAATAGTTAGTTTTATTAAGTACTCAATTTGCAACTTGACCAAATTATTCATAATTTTAACTTTGAGTTTAAAGTTTTGCATTCATATTTTATACTTAATTTACTTCATATACATACATTTGATTCTTCTATTGACTCTCTAAAGACAATATTATTAAATCCTTATAATGCATCTAGTTAAATTATCAAGACAAAATGAAAACTCAAGGATTCCTCAATCCTTGAACCATATGACACACCTTTTTTTCTGGACTAATCTTGTCAAGAAATTAAACATCAAGCCGGGCGTGGTGGCGCACGCTTGTAATCCCAGTACTTTGGGAGGCGGAGACTGGAGGGTCCGGGTTTGCGGCCAGCCTCAGCTCTCTCTCTCTCTCTCTTTTTCTCCCTCTCTCTCTCTCTCTCTCTCTACTTAGTGAGGTCCTCCACAACTTCGTGAGACCCGGTTTCAAAATAAAGTATAAAAAAATAGGGCGGGGGGTGTAGCGCGGAGGTAGAACGCCCCTGTGTTCAATCCCCGGTACCGCAAAAAAAAAAAAAAGACGTTAAACATCATGATCGGGAAATAATGATTTTATTATCCCTCTCCATTCCTATTTTCCCACCTACTCCTTACATATAATCCTATTGTCTCTCATACCCCCCATTTTAGTATAAACTTTGCTTAAATTTTCTGTTTTAAAAAGAAAAATAAAGTGATCATGATGGGAATTATCTTTCACTGAGTATTTTCTCTATGCTGAACATGAACTGGATATTTTATATTTGCTTCCTCATAAAATCCCACAACAAACCACATTTGGCAAATGCCAAGCAGCCTTTAAATGGCAAACCAAAGAGTTCCAGTTAAAAGAGACTCAAAAATCCTAAGCTTCAATAAACATATGAAAAGGCACTCATCTTTCTTAGCAGAGAATTAAAACCACAATGTGCTACCACTACGCAGCCATCAGAATGGCCAGAAAAAAAGGCAGATGATACCAAATATTGCGGTGGAGTGTGGAGTAACTAGAAAATGTATATACCGCTGGTGGGCATGAAATTGGTATAATGGCTAGAAAATGGTTGGGTAGTATTTACTAAAGCTGAACATATGCATCCTCTATGACCCAGCAATTCTATTCTGAGGATACACTAAGCAAACACATATGCATATAACGGACAAAAAGACATGGACAAGAATGCTTATAGCAGCATAATAATAGCACAACAGTTGTAAATAAACCCACATGGTCGGAAAAAGAATGGGTAAATAGAGATGTACATTCCCTTTACATAAAATTCTAAATGCTGCAAAACTAATCTATGTTGATAGGAATCAGAATAGTGGTTATTTGTGGGGATAGCAACTGGCAAGGGCATGGCAGAGATTCTGTAGTGCTGGGGTTCCATTTCTTAATCTGGATACTAGTTCCATACAGGTATTCAATTTTTCCAAACTAATCGCAGGTACCTATATTTATCTGTACATTTTTTATTGATGCATCTTATAAGTTAACACAAAAGTGTGCTTAAAGAATGTTTCTGCTCTGTATGTTATGCTTAATATATGCTCTAAAGATCAGAAAAGTTAAACAAATAAATACTGATTATGTTAATGCCAAACTTTTCCAAGAGTAGGTGGAATCTACATAATTAAAAAAACCTTATAAATTCTATTTTATAAGCACTTTAACCAGTTTAACCAAATAACAGATGTAAAAAACAAAAATTCACCCAATGTAACTAAAACTTTTACATATTATGACGGAGACCAGATTTTTTTTAAAAATTTGAACTTGTTAGATTCTTAAGAGTTTTACATCAAAATAGAAATGTAATAAGCCCATTCATTCATTCATTCACTCATTCATTATTCCATAGTTAGTGTCTAACTACCAGATAGCGAGCATCTAAGGGTTTGAGGACGTTTAAATCCTTCCAGGGCTTGGGTAATGAATGTGAATGCGTCTGGGCATGGTGGAGATGGCTGGGTGTGAGCCTGCATTGTGTGAGCGATGGGGTCTGTGGACTATTGCTAGGCACATGCCTCTGTGTGGGGAGCAGTGGAGCAACTCCTTAGCTCCAACTGATCTTTTCATGTGGGTCCAATGGAAATCACAATTTACTATGTGAAACCAACCGGTTTTTAAATGTAAGTGCTTTAAAAGAAAACAAACAAGAAACACTGGCTGTGGCAAACAAAGCACATCTGTGAGCAGAACGGGCATATGGCCGCCGCTTTAAAAGGCCTGATCAAACGAAAGAGATGTGAATGCTTATTGGCTACCGCCATGGGCAGCTCATTCGCCCTTTGGGTGCCCAGCCACACAAAGCACCACACTCCTTCTCCTGTTTCTCTGTTGCCTCAGGATCAACAGTTTAAAAATAGATCTCTTAATTAAGGACATTATGGTCTGTTCTTACTGTGAAATACTAGGCAGCCATTTAAATGAAGGAGGTAGAATTATTATATCCATATATATATGAATGTGTATATATATATATATATATATGAATGCACAAAATTAAAATTAGGTATGGCATGGAAGAAGTGGGCGTAGAAGTTGGCACAGAAGCACTCTCGCTTTTTTATTTTATTGACTCCTTCCATGTATTCATACTTTTTTTTAAGTGGAAAAAAAATCTTATAGCAGAACTCGCTGTTCCCCAGGGATTCCGCCTGCTTGTTCTTTAATTAGTTACAGTTCTGGTTCAGCACAAGCCTCCCCTGGACCCTGGCTCCCCAGTGGCCAAAGGAAAGCTGCTCAGCAACACAGACAGCACCCTGTTTCTCTCTGGGCCTCCTCTTTGCTCACACGTGCTGGAGGGAGAGGTTTCCTGCTGACCGCCTCACACACAGAGACCGCAAGAGCGAGCTGTGGATGATGTTTGTTGAGCCGTCTCTCTGCCTTTCGGACAGCTCCAACGTAATTCTCAGACAAAAACTAGGACAAGAAATCCTGTTTTCCTTCTCACCAGAATCATTTAACCAGCTTGTACCAATAAGATTGACAGGAGAGAAAGGCCTGAAGGAACAATTCCTCCATTCTGAGACATTTTTAAATAACCCTGGGGATTTAAAAAAAAAATCACAAAAATAATAGACTGCAAGTTTCTGAAGAAAGTGTTATGCTCACCTTTTAAAAACTGTGGGATTATAACATTGCCTTTTGTATTGGCTGCACTGAAAACTATCTTTTGATTTCAAGTAAAAAAAGAAAAGAAACCATGTAAAAAATGACTGATATCCCCATGGACAAGATGTAGTATTTCTTTTAAAATACTGGTTATGATTTAAGTCTTCTAATCCTAATTTATAAATAAGAAATCTTGATATGAGATATGAGATTTGAAATATCCTTCTTTATCTACTCAAAAAATTGTCTTCTTTTTTTAAAGAACTGTTGATATATTTATTTTATAGCTACTATTTTAGTATAAATAATTTCCTCTTTCACATTTAATTTTTAAATGTACTCCAATGCAAAACATATTCTCATTCTTTCTACTTAAAAAAGGATCATTGTCAGACAATCTGCTTTTTAATTACTCTTAATCTGCATTATATTTCCAGTCAGATAGATAGATATGTGTGTGCATGCACGTGTGTTTGTATCACTTAGTGTGTAAGATGAAAAACTCAGACTGAGATCAAAACAAAACATAAAACTAACTTCATAGAGTGATATTCATACCTAAGAATCACTTATTTTACATGAGAATAATAAAAGATTCTCATAATTTTTAAATCAGTAAAACATTTCTATACATTATTTTCATATAAATGGATGAGGAAGTTACAAACCAGAGTGACTCTTCACAACATGTGACCAATATAGTTTACAAAATATCTTGGTATGAATTATAATCTGGATATTTGAGTTAATCAAAAGCTAGTTTGATATGTAAAAATAATCTGAAAGTATAAATGTTGCCAAATACAAATGTACATTTCCATATATTTATTCTATTTAAATGGTTAATGCCCACTCTAGATTTCACGTATTGTTTAAATTATTACCTTTTGTTAGTTTTTTTATCCTACTATGGACAATTTTAATTAAAAAATAGAAATAAACAAAGATCTAACTCACTAAATTCATTAAAAGAACAAATTTAAAAATCTCCCAAGTACTAGGATTACAGGCATGCACCACCACGCCTGGCATTATAGTAATCTCTTACTGGTACATTAGGAAATATTTATTAGAGACTATAAACAACTAGAAAAATACATCATTTCTAGTCTATAAAGTTCAAATGTGTATCACCTTAGTAAGAATATGGTTTTGGTACAGTTTCTAACATATTTTCAAGGAGATGATTACTCTCCTAGAGGTATATGTATAACCTTTATGATTTGAAGCTGATAATATCCAAACTTAAATAGCTTTGCTGCTACTTTCTCCACCAGAGGAAACTTATATCAAAATCATATGCTGAAAATCGTAAAGTTCATTTTTAATTTTCTTTGGTGCAAAATACGTTTGCATGACTAATTTAATCTGCATACTTAAAAAGTGATATAAATATGCTTTAAATAAAATTATACTGAGAAAATATACTCCACACTTATAAAATATGTCAGCAGTCTACATTCAAAAGCATAAGCCCTCAAGGACAACCAAATTTTTCCATGTTTGGGCATACAAATCCAGGAGATGGCCCATATATGCATCCTGTAAACTGTATGGTATTTCAAGGAGGAACGCAGGTTTCTTTTTAAGAGAAGAGCTATGGACAAAATTCAGCAAAGAATGGCCTCATTTCTTACCCTTTACTCTGTGGCTTTGCCTTGTTTTCTTCAGAAACATCTTCTAAAAATACATATCAATATAACATTCTTTCATATGTAAACAATTTAAAGAAAATATATATAAGAGAGGTAGAATGCTAAATGGCAGCCAAGGCCCCGATTTCAAGGTATAGACAGAATCCCTATACAGTCTCCTTTCCCTTGGTGTGGGTGGGACATGTGAAATGGTTGGAAATTTCTCCCTAGATTATAGTACTTTATATGGTGGAGGTGATGGGAACACTATTCTCTTTTATAAGTCATGGCATATGACCCCTAGTAAACTAGACAGGAAGATCTCCTGCTAGCCTTGAAGAAGTTTGCAGCCATGCTATAATAGGGTCTGCACACAAAGGAGCTGCATGTGGCTTCTGAGCTGAGGGCAGCTCCTGCCTGGCAGTCATCAAGAAAATAGGGATGTCAATGAGTTGGACGCAGTGGCACACACCTGCAATCCCAGTATTTGGAAGGCTAAGACTGGAGGATTACAGGTTCAAGACCAGTGTACAATAATTTAGCAAGAACCTGTTTAAAAAGGTGGGGGAAGGGGAGAGTGGAAGTGTGGCTTAGAAGTAGAGCACCCATGAGTTCAATCCCCAGTACTACAAAAGAAGGATAAAAAAGAAAAGAAAATGGGGACATCAGTTCTACAATTGAAAGGAAATACATTCTGCACACAACAACATAACAACATAAACTTGGAATATCACCATGGATTCCGAAAGTTTGCAGCCCAGGCAACACCTTCTGTTCAACCTTGGGAGATCTTGAGCAGTGGAGCCAACTAGGCAGTGCCTGGACTCCAGCCCCACAAAAATGGAGAGATAATAAATGTATACTGTTAGTTTAAGTGGCTATGGTTTTGGTAATTTGTTATACAACATAGAAAGTGAATATAAATAGTAACACGCTAAGATCATTGCAATAAAGTCATTGTGTTCTAAGAGAAGCAGGTTATTTGGTAATGAAAATCATTTTAATGTTGTAGGAATCTGATGGCCTTTGCCAAATCTCTAGAAATTTGTTTTCTACCTGAACCTCTGCTTTATATTGTCTGAGCCACTAGAGTCACTACGTAAGTTCCATTTTCTTTGAGACATGGATGAAATTAAAGGTAGAAGTATATTTTTATTTTATATAATTTTTTTTATTTACATGACGTTTTACTATTAAAACGTATTTTAGGACTTTTGAGAGAGTAGCAGCAGAGGCATGCATTTTATTCTCTATAAATCCTCCCATAGAAATAAAGGGATCAAATAGGAATGCAAAATCAAATCTCACCAACAATACACATAGCAAAACTGGCTCTTAAGACATCTCCATGAGCCCTCAAATATAAGCAATTGTGGATGAACTTCTGACAGATATAAACCTCACAGAGCATTAGTATCTCACAGGAGGAAGCAAAGGGAAGCAACCAGGTGTGTCAAACTTGAGAAGAAGAGATTCAAATTACCAACAAGTGCTTACTGATGGTGAAGCACCTTTAGAGCAGAAGAGGAAACTTACAGACTGCATGAGGTCTGTGGAAAGGATGAAGCCTTATGAACCCTCAAAATAAAGAGGTCCGTAGCTTTTCCAAAAAGAAAATGCTGGGAGTAGAATACAAATTATCTAAGAAGGGCAGAAAGAGGGTCAAGGAAACCCAATATCCAGATTAAAGGGGAGGGAGGCATAACCAGGAGAATATGTATATGAGACTATGATTTGAGCACAAATAAGAGTAGTGAATTCTAGAACAGGAAGCTAGGTATCTCTTCTGACCCACACTTCCTTCTTAAAAATTCAGGAAAATTAATTTTATTTAAAAGTGACTCATTGGACAAAGATCTCAGTTGAATCCAGTACAATGTTACAAGAATAAAGAATAAAGAATAAATTATCATCATCATAGACAATGAAAGCTCATCAAAAGAGCCCAGAAAACTATGAGAACTATAGCTTAGTATTTCAACAGAAGCTAAAATAAATTTTTAAAATGATAGCAGAATACAAGAACAACAGGGATCGAAGTTAGAAGAAGTGAAAGATGACACAATAGAACTCAGGAAAGACTTTGAAATAGAAAGAAAAATATTTTGGAAAGAATAAATGAGAAAGATATTGTATAAGAGCAAAAAAAAACAAGATTTTATGCCTTGTGAAAATAAAAACAAAATATATGAGAAATAACTTGATCTGGATGCTAGCTACCAAGAGTATTTCACTTATTTATTTATTTATTTATTTATTTATTCATTCATTCATTCATCCTTATAAACAGGTGTGAAATATTTATTGACAAGATAGAAAGTTTTCTTAAATATTAACATTTTAAAAATAACCTAAACCAATGGAACAGAATAAGAGATACAGAAACAAAGCCACACACTTCTAGCCAATTGATTTTTGACAAAGGCGCCAAACATATACATTGGAGAAAAGACAGCCTTTGCAACAAATGGTGTTGGGAAAACTGGTTATCCATTTGTAGAAAAATGGAATTAAATCCCTACCTCTCACCCTGCACAAGAGTCAGCTTGTGATGGATCAAAGACCTGGAAATTAGACCAGAGACTTTGAAATTACTAGAGGAGGCCATAGTGTTGGCATTCCAACATAAAGGTACAGATAGAAACTTCCTCAATAAGACCTCCAAAGCTCAGGGAATTCAAACAAGAATTAATAAATGGGATGGCATTAAACTAAAATGTTTCTGCTCATCAAAGGAAACCATCAAGAGTCTAAAGAGAGAGCCTACAGAATAGAAGAAGATCTTTGCCAGCTATTCCTCTGATAGAGGACTAATATCTAGAATATACAAAGAACTTAAAAGACTTAACACTTAAAAAACCAATAACTTAATCAAGAAATGGACAATTGAACTAAATATTTCACAAAATAAAAATACAAATGGCCAATAAATACATGAAAAAATGTTCAACATCATTAGCAAACAGTGAAATTCAAATCAAAACTACACTGAGATTCCATCTAACTCCAATCAGAATGGCAATCATCAAGAAGTCAAACAACAATAAATGCTGGTAAGGAAATCATGGAACCAACCTAGATGTCCATTAACAGATGAATGGATTACAAAATTATGGGATATGCACACAATGAAATTCTATTCAGCAATAAAGAAGAAAATAATGTCATTTACAGAAAAATATATGGACCTGGAGAACATTATGCTAGGTGAGATTAAGTAGTCACAGAAAGTGAAGGGTCATATTTTTTTTTCTCATATACAGAAGCTAGGGAGTAATTGGGATGCCAGAGGGACTTCAGATAATGGAGGAGAAACTCCCATGGATTGAGGGAGGTAGTCTAGGGGAAGGAGGGAAGGGGAGGGAGGATTATTGAAGGAATCACTTCCATTGACATTATGTACACATATGAGAATACCAATGTCAATCTCAATATCTTGTATGGGAAGGGGGGAATAGGGAGGGAGCCAGGGGAAAACTCACCAAGTGCTGTGTGCATGTATGTCACTATCACTATGAGCTACATTATGAAGTGAGACTATAATGCACCAATAAAAGTATTTAAAAATTTTGTTTTCCTTTCACAGGTGTGATTCTAAATTTTTGCTAACCTGATTATACTATATCTTTCTCTTTATGCTCATTTCGGTTTACTTTAATACCAGACATTCTACTGATATCTAAATAATGGCAATTTCCAAGTTATTTTGAGAAAGTGAGAGGGAGAGAAGGCAAGTGAGAGTAGGAATAAGACAGAGGAAAGAGAGAGGAGAGAGTCCTTCAGAGAAGACCATCAACCCTTCCCCCTGAATTCAGTAATTTAATGCATGGTGATAACACCCTCCTCTAGCTCCAGACTCAATCAAACATTAGAGTAGATAAATACTGAACATTGTCATGTTCTCACAAACACCTACTCTGCTTCCAAGGCTCCCTCTTGCTGTTAAAGGCTGCATTTCTTCCCAGTCAATGAGATATAAAATTGAAATTGTTTTTAATTCCCCTTCTTTTGCAACATCTGATAAAATGCTGTTATATAAACGCTCCTGCTGAGCAGCTTCTCTTCTGGCTTTAATTCCACACTTTTTCTTTGCTATCACAAAGACACTGTTAAATACTCTCTTGATCTCTCATGAAGACTTCTAATGAAGTCTTTGCTTTTCATCTCTCCCTGTTTGAATCAATCCTAAATATTGCTAATGTCATGTCAATCAAGTACTCTGCTCAAAATTTCATGTTCTCCACAGTCTTTAAAAATAACGTCCAAATACCACATCGTATTAAAATCCTCAATTTGCCCTAGCTCTATCTCCTACTGTTCTCCAAACAACTAGACAAATATTGTTAAACTTGCCCCATACATGACTGTCTTTGAGCTTTTTAATAAAAGTATCTTCCTTGCCTTTAAATATTTGTAACATTTAATTTTTCATGGCAAGTTACATCAAATCTCCAAATGGTGTTTTGGGAGTAATTCCTTTAACTGCTCTTATATAGTCACAAGTTCCTGTTATGACACATTGAGATTTTTTTTCCACAAAATACATTGCTGGGCATGGTGGCACATGCCTTTAATCCCAGTACTTGGGAGATTGAGACAGGAGAATCACAGTTGGTGGCCAGCCCCAGCAACTTGGCAAGAACTTCAGCAACTTAGTGAGACCCTGTTTCAAAATAAAAATTAAAGTAGGTCTGGGGGTGTAGCTCAGAGGTAGAATGTCCCCTGAGTTCAATCCCAGTACTACAACAAAATAAAACAAAGCAAAATATATCATATTTGATATTTAGATAATTATGTATTATTTTAATTGTATTTAAATATTTGAATATTACCTAAATAATATTTAATCATTAGAAGATTCTATGACTTAAGTATTTAATTGATATTTAATACTTCAATAATTATATGAGGCAAAATATTCAGTACCATTCATGTTAAACTGAATTACATAATATTTCATATTTCAGTTCTGCTAAGGATAGTGCATCTTGTATTGAACTAACTCTTCCACAGACAGTGATTAAACGAAGAAAAAATAACATTTTTTTTGTGTGTGGTTCTGGGGATTGAACCCAGGGCCATTCTACCTCTGAGTTACACTTCCAGTCCTATTTTTTTTTAAAAGGGTCTCACTAAATTGCTGAGAGCCTCACCAAGTTCCTGAGGCTGGCTGCGAACCTGTGTTACTCCTGTCTGAGCCTCCCAAATACTGGGATTACAAGCGTGTACCACCACACTCAGTTCTAAAAAAAATAAGTTTGAAAACAACTATTTGAAGGCACTGGAGATTAATTACTTAAGAACAAACTGAAGAGTTTTTTCATTTGAGGAAACCCCTTAACTCATGAGGAGAGGAATGGCTAGAAATCAAGTAGAAAACTAAAGATCTGTTAGCTTTTAAAGTCATAGAGCAAAGACAAAGCATCAGATCACTGAAAATGATGGGAGATATCTAAAAACTGAGGAAGGAAACTTATGTAAAAATTATCTCCCAAATCCTAGACTGGTGCCTAAGCTATACATGCAAGGAGACCATTGAAGTAGTGGCTGGGAAGTTGAAAAGACTGGCTTCTGCCCATAGCAAAGGAGTTACAAGTTCAGTCCAGCAAAGCAAGCTATCTTCTAGGACAAAAATCAGTCCTCTTCAAAACATAATAGAATTCAGAATCTTGAAAACATTAAAAACTATAATGTCCAATATACAGTAAAAATTACTATACATGTAAAAAACCAAGTCAAGAGAAAAAGAAATCAAGGTAAACTGATCTTAAGATGACCCAGAAGTTAGAATTAGCATGCAAAGACTTTAAAACAGCTATTAAATATATTCAATAACTTAAAGGAAAATGTAATCATAATGAATAAAAATATGGTGGGGACACGCAGCATAGAAATGGAAACTATAAAAAAGGAAAATTCTGAAACTGAAAAGTTTAATGTCTATATGGAACATTAATGGGGTGGGCCTAAAAGCATATGGAGATAGAAGAAAAGGTTAGTATATTAAATAAATCAATATAATTTATACAATCTGAAAAGCAGAGGGAAAAAGATTAAATAAAAGTAAACCGAGTCTTAGTGATCTGTGGAACAATGCTTAGAAGACACACATATATTGTAGATATATATGTAAATATATATATTTATACATATCTACATGGAATCCCTGAAGAAAAGGAGTGAATAAATGAAGCAAAACATCATTTAGAGAAAGAATGGCCCAAAATTTGCTAAACATCAACTTATGCATCCAAGAATATAAGAATCCTAAAAAACATAGATACAATTTCCCCTACCACCTCTACACACAGGCGCACTATAGAAAACTGCTGAAAAGCAAAAATAAAGATAAAATCTTGAAAATTAAAGCAATTACAAATAAGGTAACAGCAATAATAAATGAAACACTAATTTACATTAGAAAGAGGTTAAAAAGACAATAAAGTATTTTTGAAATGTTGAAAAGATAAAAAAAGCCTATTAAGCCAGAGTTCTATACCCAGAGGAATTTTCCTTTAAACATATAGGTGAAACAAAGTCATTTTTTTTTTTTTTTGCGGTACCGGCCTAGTACCACGCCCGGCAAACAAAGTCATTTTTAAATAAATAAAAATTGAGAGAATTTGTTGTTAGAGAACTGCATCACAAGATTATATATATTATATATTATATATATAATATATTATATATATTGACTTTGTACATATGACTACATGTATGTACACTTGCATACTCTTGTATGTTTTACATAATTTCTTTAACATGATTCAGTCAATAAACAGTGATGCATTTGTATATACTAATGAACTTTAATCTACTGGGGGTGGTAAGTTAACATTTAAAATATGTTAATTAAAAATCCTCCCTGTAAGGGTATTTGAAAGCTGAAGTACCTCACTCAGGGGCACTCTCTAGAGGCAGCTATTAAACACTTCAGCATTGCTAATTATATTTGTACCCAAGTGTTTTTTTTTTTTTTTGCGGTACCAGGGATTGAACGCAGGAGTGTTCTACATCCGCGCTACGCCCCCAGCCCTATTTTTTATACTTTATTTTGAAACCGGTTCTCACGAAGTTGCAGAGGGCCTCACTAAGGAGAGAGAGAGAGAGACAGGGAGAGAGAGTGAGAGAGCTGAGGCTGGCCGCGAACCCGGATCCTCCAGTCTCCGCCTCCCAAAGTACTGGGATTACAAGCGTGCACCACCAGGCCCGGCCCCAAGTGTTAACTAGTCTAAGGAGTATCAGAAATAATTTTTCAGTGGTGAAATGAATGTGTTCTTTATATGTGGTTGTTAGAGGTATTTTATAGTCACTGCTGCCCTATCATAAATGGGATAAGAATCATGAGTCAAGCTGCTGGACTACAGAATATCAAGACCTCTATTTTATCTATGCTCCATCTTAATGTAGATTTTTGTCTTCTAGCCTAAAAGAAAGGGAACAATTCCTGACATCAGAATATTCTTTTACTTACTTCAGGGTGAAATTGTGATGCAAAGTGCTTTAAAGTATATGCAAAATAAATAAGAGATGAGAGTTCACCCAGCGTGTAAGAACAGATTATTAGGACTGATCATAATCCTGCTTGTTAGTAAAAGTTATATGTGTGGCGGAAGTCAGTTAGAATTTCCTTTCATTATCATATCACCTAGTGCCTGTGTCTGAATGAGTACAAAGAGAATCAGTTCACAGAAATATAACTGACAAAGGTTTAAAGTCCCAGAGATCCTTCCTGTCTCAAGCAAACTAAATGAGTGCATCCCAAATGCTTTAATCTTGCCACAACTTTTCTTTTAATGCCACAACTTTTCTTTTAAAACAAAGTTGTTTAAACCATCACTTTTATGGATGGCAGTGAATGAAATTATCTCACCTCCACATGGTATCCAACTCTGATGAAGGTGCAAAGTGGGTCGAAAGCTCCAGTACCACAGGTCAGAAGGTGTGTCCTGTTGTAATGATGCAAAACCCGAACATAATTTGCACATTCACTCTAAAGCAGGATCAAAAAGAAAGACATTTATTAGCATAATCAAGATGTTTAGCCTCTAAAATTATTTTTCCTTAACCCTTTTTTTTCTATCTTATGTTTTACCGAAGTCTGCCTTTGGTGGAAGGTCAAGAGGGGCAGATGAAAAGATCAAAAAGACTTAGGGAAGAAGAAAGTAGGGTGACTGATGCATTTTAGTTAGCAGAAAAGTGTGAATTGCATTTTATAATGGGAGTGAAGAATTGTCTATGTATTCTAGATCACAACTGAGTAATTAGAAAAACACTGCTCAGAAATGTAATCGAGCATAAAGACGTGCAAGGCAACATGCTCCTCTATGTAATTAAGTTATTCCCAATGTTGTTATTTTTTAAGTACAATATAAACAAGGAGTCAGCACAAAGTCAGAAAATCAATTATTAGGAAAGGCTTCATTATTCATGAAGAAACATGTAGACTATAGGACATTACAAAATTGTGATATTTGGGAAAATATGACTTACATCCTCAAATTCACATAAAGCATTTTCAGAGAGAATTTTCAAGTCATTCGATAGAAAACTAACCAACAGAAGTAGCATTTTTTTATTGTTAAGATGTCTTTAATTTACTATTTCTGTAAGATTGCATGCAGTACAAGGATTGACAAGCTTTCTATAAAGGATCAGATTGTAAATAAATTTACTTTGGTAAGCCATCCAGTCTCAGTCACAACTACTCACCTCTGTATCTATAGCCTGAAAGCAGCCACAAACAATGCAAAAATGGATGTGTATGGCTGTGTTCCTATTAAACTGTATTTACAAAAATAGGCTACAGCTGCATTTAGACCAGAAGCTCCAGTTTGGCAAGGCTGATTGTAAATGTAAACTTCTTGAGGACAGAGTCTTTATTCCCTACATTGCTGCAGTCCTCAGTTAATCAAGCACATACAATATCTAATACATAAGACATGCTAGACAGTGTTTTAATACACTAGTTACTAGGTGAATTTTACAATTAATATGCTGAATAAAAAATGTTTAAAATTGTTTCAAAACCAATTTGGCTAAATTAGTTCCAACAAACACCCTCTTGGCAAAGTAGATACTGCTGTTTCATTAAAATAAATTATGAATGAATTATAGTTATAAATTATAAACTAAACTATTCCAATGCCAGATATTACTTTGAAGTCAATATATGCAATAATCAGTAAATGTAATGTGTTATAAGGACAGATTATGATTCAACTCTTTAAAGTCTCCTACATAACAGTACTATGATGCAAAGACCAGCAGATCTACTTTGCCATAAATGATTCCTATTACATCATGCCTTTTGCAAGAATAAAGAATGAACTGATTGTCCAGGGTACACACATGTGTGTATTTAATTTTCCACTCTTCTAATATTTTATTCTATGGGTAACCTATATAGTTGGTAGAATCTGATCATTCAGACATGGTGAAAATATCGTCTTCATTCTCTTCTAAGCATGTGCTGTTCCTTTGTTGACACACTGTCACATCTTAAAGTGAGCAATTAGACCACATTTTGGCTCAGTTGAGCTTAGATTGACATGACCTAAGAGTATGTTCAGTCAGCATCATGCTGTGGGCTAAGGCAGCAAGAACATGTTGAGTCACTCCTTGGCTATGACCCAGTTCCTACAGAGAATTAGGAGCTGGTATAATGTGTGTAGGTCATTTGTGTGTGTGTGTTTTCTTAGTAGAAAAAGGGTAAGTTCATTTTCAAAGGGAGATATGTAGGACCTTCTCCAAGATGTGCTTCATAGAAGCTATGGAGAAGTGGGATATTGCTTTTTATAGTAGGAAAGACCCTAACAACATTTTAAAATAAGTAAAACATGTTTACTGCCTTTGTCTTTTCAAACTTTGTGTTCTCTCTTATTTTTCATTTGTTTCTGATTTATTCATCAAAACGAAAGAAATCTCACAAAGAATTACCTAGTTGTTCCTCAAATTTAAAAAAATTGCATGTTTGCTTTTTTGTTTTTACAATTCTGGGTATTGAACCCAGGGGCATTCTAACTCTGAGCACACCTCAGTTCTATTTTATTTTTTATTTTGAAACAGGATCTTTTTTTTTAACTTTTTATGTTCATTTATTGGTGCATTGTTGCTAAGTTACCACTCGTTGGTCTTGAACCTGCGATCCTCCAATCTCAGCCTCTCAAGTACTGGAATTACAAGTGTGCACCAAGGTGCCTGGAATACCTATATGCGTTTTAAGAGTGAATAAATGTTTAATGATTCTGTTCTTTGTGGCTTACCAGAAATATAATTGATTATTTAATTTACAATGAATAATACTTACTGCATCTTTTCCTTTCATTATGCATTCTTCTATTTTTACTGCTGTGCTAGGCCAGTGTATCTGAAATAGAAGATAATGTACTATTATGGCAACTGCATATAAAAATAAACCACACTGAAAAAGTCATTTCATTTTCTTCTATGATTCAATAAATTTCCATTTCCTCCTATTTTCTGAGAAGATAAAATAAGACCTTATTGTTTCCACATGATTATTTGCATAATTAAGAAACTTATCTGTGAGCTTTTACTTTATTCTAATCCCCTTTTTCCCCCTTAATCTTTTTGAAGGCTTACTTCAAGTCTCAGCCCTTTACAGGCCAGTCACACTTTAACCAGCCCTTCCCCATATCTAATTCGCCCTAACCTTTGCCTTCCAGTTTTTCTCCTGCACCAGACTGTCTGTCCCTCCAAGGCAGGCACCTGCTTGAGTTCCTTCTGCATTGTTACCACCTAGCACAGAAACAGGTGTGTGATAGACTCTCAGTAAAGTTTACTGCAGGAAAAAAATTAAGAGTGACTTTTTAAAACTGATTTATAATCCATCACCCAGTAATACACCAAGGGATATTTTTTATTATTATTTAAAACATTCTTTATCTCTATCCGTTTGCAACTGGATTTCAGAAAGTTTTCATTATATTTTAAATTTGTTGGCTTTTTTCTTAGAGAGAATATATCAAATAGTTATTTTTCTTCTTCAGCCATACCTAACATTTTGCTGAGAGATCACAGGTAGGAATCAATTCATACTTGTTCCATGAATGTCTAACTATGATACTTAATTTATCTTTAAGGAAATTTTTTTTATCTGTCTTTTCTCAGACTCCTTTTTTCCCTTTTCCTGCTTAAATTATAGAATCAATCATACTATGTGCTAGATGTTGTGCTAATTTTTAGTTCTTTCTTTTGTTTTATATATTCATGTGCAGAGGTTTGTTATGGTACTGAAGTCGTGGCTCATTATCATCATTGGTCTTGAAAGGTCCTGCTCTTATTTAATTATTTATTTATTTCCTTCCCTTCCCACCTTCTGTGTCCTACTTACATCCCTCCAGAAGGCAACTGTTATGTATCATTACTGGGTACTTTTATGGTTTGTTTGTATGTATTTATTTTTTTAAGAAGTACTTTTATTGGGGGGAGCAGGGTGGGATGTGGAGAGAAATATTCCTAGAGCTGTGGGCATTTTTTATCACATTGAACCTCACTATGATGTATAAGTGCAACCCACTGATAAAATAATTTAAAAATAAAAATAAAAATGCTTTTACTGGTACATTACAATTATATATCATAGTGAGATTCAAAGTGATACATTAATACATACACACATCACTTGGTGTATGTCTTTCCAAAATACATACTATTGTGTTTGTGCATACATTTCTAATCTATGTAAATGACATAACATTTTATACCTCATATTTTCTTATATTTTTACTTAAGATCTGTTTTGTTTTGTTTTTGGTGGTGGTGGTGCTGGGAATTGAACCTGGAGCCTTGTGCTCCAGGTACCACTGTACCTGCGTAGCTCACTGTACCACTGAGCTACATCCTCAGCCCAAGCTCATCCAGTCTGTTGTTTCTAATTGCTTTGAAATGACCAGGGTATGACTCTCACACATTTTCATATCTACTTTCCTAGGAATTGATGCTCAGATTTCCTCCAGATCTCTACCACATCAACATTGTTATCCCCTTGTACACGTCTCTTTGGGAACTGTGTAAGAAGAGCATTGGTATGTATAAACAGGAGCAGAGTCACTGGGTGTTAGGGTAAACCTAGACTGATTCTGTGAATGTAGTACCAGACAGCTCTCCAGAATGGCAGCATGTCTATACCAGCAATCCTGTATCTTCATATCCTCACTTGGCATTATTAACTTTCTTATTTTTGTGCTGAACATTTTAAATACAATATCTAATGTAATCCTTACAACAAATTCATCAAAGAGGTGGTATTATCTGGGAAGCTTCTTTTTTTAAAAAATGTGCATTTCTCTGTGCAAACCCACAGTGCAATAGATCTATGGGTGGAAACCAAGGAATGGGAATCATTTGAGTAACGGTAGCAACTGGTAAGTTCCTAAAGGATTCCTGTGTCTCAAGAGCTTAGGCCTGCCAGTTAACAGTTTATCCTCACATTTGCTGAATTAATCACCCTCCCTCACCAAACAGAAATCTCAGTCTGCGCCCTGTTATGCCTCCATCACAATACTATGGGGGCATCCTCTCATGCTAACATGTCATCTTCCTGGGCTCTGCTGGTCAGATCATGATGGATTCTATATCCGAGGGATGTCAGCCCTCACCAGAATACCTTGTAGTTTGGGGATTTTTGTTTTGTTTTGTTTTGTTTTCTTCATTACTTCCAATAAAGCCAGTCTATATCACAATTTGTTTGCTTTTATTTTAAAGGCCATCACCTTCCATCATCAAGGTAACATTTTGGTGAAGGATCAGTAATGTCCTACCTAAGTAGCATGGACTTCTCCATATATTTCTACATATAATCTCTTTCTCCTTAGAATGCTTAAGAGTTCTGAGGGGTCTTGTTAAGAAGGATTTATGCAGAGGCTCCTACTATCCTGTACTAATGTTCATTCTTGATAGACTCTAATGTTAGGCCTGTGGGAGTATATACAAAGCTCTTTTTCTGCCTAAGACAATTTCCTTGTTCCTTTAGGAACTCTTATTTTATGTTTCCTATCACTATACCAATTACCATCCCATTCTATTTTTCTGTTAGCTTTGAAAAACATTCTTATTATCAAACCAAATATTAAATGTTCCTGACTGGAGGTCTTTTTCATTTAGTGAGCAAACTTTATTTTTAAAGAAGTGTCCAACATTCTTTTAAGTACTTTATATAATCTAGATATTAGTCCTCTATCAGAGGAATAGCTTGCAAAGATCTTCTCCCATTCTATAGGTTCTCTCTTTAGACTTTTGCAATTAAACTAATTAGACACTTCACAAAAGAAGAAATACAAATGGCCAATGCATGCATGAAAAAATGTCCAATATCATTAGCAATCAGGGAGATGCAAATCAAAACTACGCTGAGGTTCCATCTACCCCCAATCAGAATGGTGATCATCAAGAAGTCAAACAACAATAAATGCTGGTAAGGATGTGGGGAAATAGGGACTCTTCTACACTGTTCGTGGGAGTGCAAATTAGTACAGCCACTATGGAGATCAGGGTGGCGATTCCTCAGAAAACTGGGAATGGATCCACCATATGATCCACCTATACCACACCTGGGTATCTTTCCAAAGGGACTGAAATCAGAATATTATAGTAATATATGCATATCCATGCTTATAGCAGTACAATTCATAATAGCCAAATTATGGAACCAACCTAGGTATCCATCAACAGATGAACGGATTACAAAATTATGGGATATACACACCATGGAATTCTACTTGGCAATAAAGAAGAACAAATAATGTCATTTGCAGGAAAATGGATGGACCTGGAGAACATAATGTTAAGTGAGATTAACCAGTCACAGAAAGTGAAGGTTCATATGTGGAAAATAAGGAGTAATAGGGATACAAGAGGGACTATAGATAATGGAGGAGAAACTCCAGTGGAGTGAGGGAAACAGTCTAGGGGAGGATGGGGTGGGAGGGGCAGGGAGAATTAATGAGGGACTCACTTCCATTGACATTATGTACACATGTGAGATTACCAATGCCCATCTCAATATCCTGTGTGGGGAAGAGGGAGAGTGGGGAGGGAGCCAGGGGAAAGCCCACCAAGTGCTGTGTGCATGTATGTCACTATCATTGTGAACTACATTATGATGTGAGACTATAATGCACCAATAAAAGTATGAAAAAATGAGAAATCATGTATAAAGTCCAGGTTTCTGGTTTATCTAAAGAAAACCTAAAAATAAGCAACACTGGGCATATACATGCTTGTGTGGCAATATTCCTCTCGAGTTAATATTTGGAGTCTTCTTTCAATGGGACAGGTACTCCATAATTGCACTCAGGCTTTTCTTTTATCTTACGGGTCCCTGTAAGCATTTTAGTTTTTGAAATCTGAATTTTATTTTTTAATTTCAAATATATTCAAGATTTAAGCTTTTATCAAAGCTATGTTCCATAAAATATCAGATAAGGCAATTAATTATATTCCAGAATCGGAAGAGACTCATCATTGAACTCATACATTATGTAGCCAAACTGAAGCCCTGCTACATGAGTAGTACTGGAAATTTACAATGACATTTTATTATGATAATTATTAAATGATTAGATTTATTACCATAGGAATGAGCACTCTATGGTTTGAATTATAGGTTCAAAATATCACTTTGATGTTCTTATTCGTGCACTGAGTCCCACAGAGTTTCTGGCTAACAATATTCCACACCAGGTGTTCTTTAGCTTCCATAGTAAAGCATATACATTTTTAAATAAAAGCACATGAGTTCTTTTGTGTTGCAACACAAGAGAAAATACAAAGAAAAAAAGCGGGGATATAAAAGGTAACCTACTAAAATAACTAAAGCACACACATAAAATCCTAAAATAGATGGTCTTGATTTTAGCAGTGAATCTATCAGTGGACCATGTATGATTCAGGAGAGCCCCCCCCCATCAATAATCAATGTCAGGTTAGGTTGCAACCTTGTCTGTACCTGAGAAGTTGCTGACCCCATTATAAAGTATGGATCCTGGAAGTGAAGCTATAAAGATTATAAACTTTCTTGATCCATTATTTCAGGAAAAAAGTTATTGCTCTGAAGGATAGACATTTTCTAAGACCTTTTCGATCTTTAAAGTTGGTTCAGAAATTATGATTTTACTGTAGATGCATAAATTATTCAAATAGGTACTTTAGAATACATACACACAAGTATAGACTTTATATATGTATATATACATATATATGAGCATATATATATATATACATTTTTGGGTAATCTTTCAGGAAGATTTTCATGACTAATTCACTTATCCATATGAATAAATTAAAGACTATCTCATCCATAATTCAGAATGCATTAATTCTTACATATGAGATATAGGAACCTTGTTTTTAAAATATTAGCATATCTTATTATTTATTTTCCCTCATTATTTAAAATGTTGACTTCTTTAAACTGAATTTCCAGAAGATAATATCCTATTCCTATACTCTGTCTCTCTTTCTTTTTTGTGGTACTGGGAATTGAACCCAGAAGCATTCTACCTTTAAACCCTAGGTCTTTTTTTTAAAAAAAATTGTTTTGAAACAGGGTTTCACTAGGTTGCTGAGAGTCTCGCTAAGTTGCTTAGGCTCTAATTGAACCTGTAATCCTCCTGTCTCAGCCTCCCATGGATTATAGGCATGTGTCACCACGCCCAACTTCCGAAACTCTCTTAAACCATTGCTGAATAATGGTTACCTCCAGGACTACATGAACACAGTTTGGGAGTTAATTGTCTCTAGCATTTCTACATATGTTTAGATGGCTTTTGTTATGGACTAACTTTTTGAAAAGTCTAGAAAGACAGAGAATTTCTATCCAGGGTAAATGAGTGACTTATTTTTTGATCAGCTTAATAAATACAATGCTTCTCTGGTCAAAGATTGGCCACATCTGCTAATGGCCCCTTATAAGAACTAAGGGTTTTCTAGGGTTGAAGTCCCTCACATGTAACACACACCCACTGTGTGCATAGCACTTACTGAGGCTGCCTTGCATCACCCCCTGTGGGACCTGAGAGGCAAAGAAACTGATGGAAACATGAAACTCTTGCTGCCTGCTGCACCTGAGTAACAGAGTTCTTTGTCTCTGAACCAGGCGTCTAAAGTTCTCTGACAGCGTCCATGAAACTGTGACAGGCTAACTGGTCTTGAATATGAGGTAAAATTTCAGCCCCTTCACAGTTTTTACGCAAACAAAAGATAATATTATTATTCAATGGTGAAGACAATAAATGGCTTTTTTAGGGTTGTCAGAATATACATTGCCAGGCGTGGTGGCGCACGCTTGTAATCCAGTACTTGGGAGGCTGAGACTGGAGGATCTGGGTTCGCGGCCAGCCTCAGCTACTTAGTGAGGCCCTCCGCAACTTCGTGAGACTCAGCTTCAAAATAAAGTATCAAAAATAGGGCCGGGGGTGTAGCTCCGAGGTAGAACCCACCCTGGGTTCAATCCCCGGTACTGAAAAAAAAAAAAAGAATATACATTGATCCTAGCAGCAAACCTAATAGTTGCAATTGCTCTAAGAATAACAAAACAATTCTTTCGGGCACATTTTACAAAGCATTTCACAACAAAACCTTTCCTGATAACTTTTCAACAGATAGTATTTCTCCCTCCTTTGGTCCCCCATAGTGTTCTTATTGTCAAAGACTACAATGATTTGTTTACTTAATTTTAGCTCTCTTAGTAGACTATAAATTATAGACAGCAAGGCAGTGACTTATTTCTGTATTCCAAGGGTCTATCTGACCAATCCTTTAAACATCATCTCTACTTATTCAATGTCTGCCGATCAGCTTTGTACCAATCAACACACCTTTTTTCCATTCTTTGTAAAGTCAGTCCACCAAAGGAGCTCACAGTATAGTTTGAGAGACAAGATTTGTTGACATGAAAATGCTGTAACAAGTGGAAAGGAAATGCTGTAGAATGGTGGCAATAATCTAAACTTTCAAAATTGGTGGGATCATTGAAGGCAGATAAAAGGATGTGGAGCAGATCATTTTGGATAAATGGAAGGAGAAGAAAAAGATTAAATCATGAACACTCACCAGGGCAAAATCCAATACATGGGAAAATTTTACTAAAATGTTGTTTGGTTTGGGTTTGTTGTTGTTGCTGTTGTTGTTTTTATACAGAGTTTTACTGGCTCAGGACTGCAACCAAATGTGAACTCGGGTGACAAATTATGACAAAGAAAGACCTCAGTGGAAATGAAAAGTTATTTTTTAAAGCCATGGTGTATAAATGTTCTGCCAAGCTAGCAAGGGAAATGATTTTCTTCATTTGTTTTGGCAGTCAGGATGTCTTTTGGTTCTGCTCCAGAGTTTAGCATCCACAAAAACCCATAAAATTAAGCTATTCGTTCTGCACAAAACATTTTTAAAGGCAGTTAAACAACAGGGTGTAATGTTCTTTCCAAATTACTTGTACCAAGAAAAGGTACAAAAAGCAAAAGGTTAAATACACATAATTTCATCACATTACCCTTACAATATAATTTAATCATTCCACCACACATTAACAGGCCATTTACTATATTTGCATATCTCAAAGGAGAAAAATAAGATGAAATATAAATTAAATTACAAAGTAATTTTTTCTGGGCTCCCTATTGAGTTTCATAATTATACAGGATTAAGGATTTAACGGAATATTGTTACAAGGTAATATAGCACTTAGGGTAGCAAAAACAAATGAACAAAAAAGGAATAATTTAAGTGTCTAAAAATTCCCTTTTTCCCTTTTATTTAAAAAATAAGTAAAGAAAACAATCCAGTTAATATAATCTATCTTCATAGACTATATTTAAGTGACTAAGACCCTATTAAAACTTCATCCAACGTTGTCTTCCTATTTCTACTATTCTAATGAAAGATTCTTGTTTATATTTTGATTTTTCTTTCTATATTTTATACTTATGAACAATATCAGGGTATATCAGTGTACATTTTAATTATACATCCTTTAAATATCATTAAAAACAAGAAAATGTGTTTTGAATATAGCACATTAATATAATGCTAATGGTTTATAAATGGTAGTCTTTAACCTCGGATACATTATCGGTCTTAGTGTTTATTCCTTTACACTTAATTATAATTACTGTCATTATTCAAGTAGTTTATATGTCAGAATTATAATCTTTTGGACTATAAATGAAATTTGTTCTTGAAAGGCTTATTCTCCAAAGCATTTGTGCTATGACAATATTATAACTGTACAAACATTAGTGACCTGATGAATGTCCTTCTTTATGCATGAAATTTACTCAATTGCTATCATTAATGTAAAATACCATTTGACATTCTTGTGTAAATTATATTTTAATGCCTTCTCCCACTCAAGACAAATTAAATTCTAAAATACATATTTTTTCACCTTTGATGCAATAAAGTTGAATGAATGAGAAAAGTACACATATCTTTACAAACAGAATTATGAGCAATGACCACTATCAGATCTAAAGATATCCAAATTAAATCATGTAATTTTAGCTTAAAAGTATAGTGAGAATAATTTCAGAAGAACAAGCTGAAATTTAGAATCTTAGAGAAAAACTGTTTATCAAAGTTTCCTCATCTTGAAAGTTTATTACTAAATATGGAATATTCTATGAGTTCTCATAATAACTTAAAAAAATGAATATATCCATTTTTTATGTCTTTGTGGAATGGAATAAAGAAAAAAAACTAATCCTTTGAAGTAGTATAGGTATCTTCAACAGAGTAATTTTGTTTTTGTGCAAGTCATAGTAATTCTTACATGGGTACAGATTGCAAGGATACGTAAAGACAACATAGGTAAGCTCATCTGTTGCCTGGGGTTGAACACTGGAACCTCTCGGGGCTCTTGGCTCTTGCCAAAAGTCAAGAAAGACATACAGTTCCTTGTAGGACTAGTCAATAGTTCTTCACTAATGTCACTAACAACTAACTGTTCCACCAATTCTTAAGCACCGCTAAGGTGAAGTGCAAGGGCAATAGAATCAAAGAAAAGAAACATCTCATTACAAAAACATAACTAGCAGGATGAATGGCACGCTGAAGACCAATTTGTGAGATAAGATCCCTAAGCAGTAACCCGGTTCCCCATGATGTGGCATGGTGGAAGGAGCACAGGTTTGTAGGACGAAGGAGCCTGGATTTAATTCTAACTGCTACTCAAGGGCTTCATGGCACTGTTCTCTTCCTGCCATCTATCCAACATGCTGCTGCTAAAGTAATCACACTAAGCTGCAATTCTAATTATGGTATACCCATATTAAGAACCCTCCAGTGACTCCTGCATTGCCTAGAAGATTACCTTTCAACAGCAGAGCAGTTAATTTTCTTCATGAGTTAGTCTCGGCCACAATTCCACCCTTAACATTCTCTCTCTCTCTCTCTCTCTCTCTCTCTCTCTCTCTCTCTGTGTGTGTCTCTGTCTTGTCTTCTGTGACCATTAATCCTATTTTAAATCAATTGTGTTCTAATATACAGGTCTACGTACAGAGTTGTTGCTTTTTTTCTCCCACCCTTAACTGTCTCTGTGGATCCCATTCCCACCCTTATGCACCCACCCCTCTTATCTACTTCAGCCAAGGACATGGGTCTTTATTTCAAACTGCTCTAAAATTTCTGCCCTTTCTTTTACTCTGTTCCTAATGCCAACTTCTGCCAAACAAAATTCTATCTTCAAAGTCCAATTTAAACCATATCACCTTAAGGAATGCCCTCCCCAAGCATTTCTATATTTTTTTAGTATTTTATTTGAAAATGTATAATGGTATTCGAATTGTGTCACATCACGTGTATATTTATGAATCTTTGCTTTCATAAATATTTTAGAGTAGAAATTGATTTATTCATGTCTGCATAATTCATATTGCCATATATATTTTTTAATTTTGTTAAATACCCCCTAAAAATCTATTGTATTCCCATCCCTCAGCACATTAAAATTATCTAGTTTTAAGTAATAATAATGATAACAAGTGTTTAGATGATGCTTACTATGTTTGAAGCATTGTTCTCGGCACTTAATAACTCATTTAATCCTCTCAAAAGAGCTCAGAGAAAGTTATTTTGGTTGAGAAAACTGAAAATTAGAGACGTGAAATAAGTTGCCCTAGGTCACCTTATTATAAATGGTAGACTTTAGATGGGCGTTCAGGCAGTCTAGCTATAGAATCCATGTTCTTTACGTACAACTGAGTGTAAATTCAGCTAATTTTTAAGAGATCTTAGTAATATATGTGAATTAAAATTAGTTAAAATTAAATTAACATGTTGGGTCTCTATGTCAAGTTTTTTTTTTAAAATGTAACTGTTGGTCACTCACACCTATTCTTGAAGTATTGATCGGAAAGGATGAGGCCAAACCTTGAACAGTAAATAAACACAAACAAATGCAACATATATGACACTTGTATATGGTAAATGTAAATATGATATATATGTATAAGGAAATAAATATTCCCATGTAATATAGGAAATAATACAAAAACAATTTCAATATTCTTAGGTGCCATATGAAAACTTTACTGTGTCTAATATCCAGAGGAGCTTATTTTTGGTAATGCTAATCTAATTTTAGTTCTTTAACAGTATTTCACTGTGTTAAAATACTATTATATATTATTAACTGTTTTAAAGCCACAAGGAAGCTATTTTGATACTTTTTCTTGAAGAACTGTCTGAATTACTAAATAATTGTATAAGTAGTTTGTTGGGTCTAATAAAATATCAGCATACTTTAGTTATTTCTCTTTATTCATTTGGCTTTCCTTAAGCATATTGTTGGTCTCTCTAACATATTCAGAGTTTTACATGAATTATTTGTTAATTCTTAAAAACTCAACTAATTTTGAAGTTCAAGCACTTGTGCCTCAGTGTAAGAACAAAATTAAATTCTACTGTGTGTAAATGTATTAATCAAAATTCCAATGATTACATAATAAACTATCACTATCTCTTTTGTTCGAATTTTGACCTTACAACAGGGATACATAAATTGGCAGTGGCGCCTGTGAGAAGAAATATATACATTTCAAATTACCTAGAGTGAAAGCTCTTTCTCAGTACAGAACTATAATCTAAAAAATTATCTAGTATGCAAAAGGGAATTTAATGAGGACTGTTTTAACAGAAGAAAAACAAAAGGCAATGTAAACATGAATATCCCTGAATCCCTGTGGTTAGAGTCCTATTCCAATTTAGAGACCATGGAGCTTCATCCTAACAAATATCTCGAGAGGCAGATACAGATGCATGTTGATTTGTAGACATTCAAGTAAAAGTGTCCACAAGGATGTTTCCTCTTTCCCCTCCCAATTTCTATCCATACCAATGTCCTGAGAGTGTCACATTAAGAAAGAGCATAAAGAGCGTATCTGGAGAGGATCAGACCTGGAGATGCTTTAATTTTCTTATTGAGATAATCTTTACCTCTGGTTCAGACAAAGCTCCTTTTGCACTAAAAGGTTTTAGAGAAAGGCAAGAAAACAAAAACATTTTGTTTGCCGTTTTAAAATTCTCATCACTGATGAAATCAGAGTTCTAATCTAGAAGTCTGACATTATCTGGGGATTTTTAGAGACTTTCAGAGAGAGTATATAAAAAACTACTCTCTTTTGAAAGGTGGGGATTTCTCACATTAGATAAAGCAAGTAGAATAATAAAGTTGGAAGATTTAGAGTGAAGAGTGTGATTTAACATCAGGATTGACTTTTTCCACTTTTCAGTGAGGGTTAAGGATCTTTATGAATGTGACATGGATACAAGAGAGCAGAATTTCATTGTGGAAAACTATAATTACATGGTCTGGGACATGCAATGAATTAAATAATTTATAAATTTATGAAAGAAAGCCAATTCCTAAAAATGCTAACATGGTACCATAGCCTATTAAATCGTTCATTCTTATTGGTTTCAAAATTGCATGAAAAAAAATCAGTCTTATGTGTGTACATAGTAATATAAGTTCTGTTTAATATATAAAGTGATTATTCAGCACCATATAATAGGATCGGTGTTCCCCAGGATCTATAGGGATTCCTAATACTCCAGCATTTCACAATCTTGGATGCACATTCCATTCGTCTGGGTGGGTTTTTAAAAGAACCATTATGTATTTCTTGCTTCATTCTAGGGGCGGGACCAAGGCAGAGATATTTACAAGATTCTCAGGTATTTACTGATGCACAGCCAAGGCTGAAATTAGCAAGAGACACCTTGCATTCTTTCAGTGCCTGCATTCTTTCAGTGCCTACATTTTCAAACATCAACATAACCCAGCCCCTACTCATAAGGAGCCATGTTACAAAGTGGACAGAGATGTAAACAGCCAATTTTAAAACAATATGGGAATAGAAATCAT